>JABCKG010007756.1:0-19965 GCA_018851835.1 Hypsizygus ulmarius | reverse complement strand
ACATTGTCTCCCAAATGTCGAGACGAGGAGCTGGAAGATCTGGTGTATTTCATCCTGGATTTGTACCAATTCCACGGAGTGCCAGTAGCGATTGCTAAAGTCGACGTGGTGCAGGTTGTCCTTGATCTTCGGGCGGTGCTTGAAGACCATGTTCAGAAACTCACATGAAGGAGACAGCAAAAGCCGACGGAAAATATCACAAGCAAGCTGAGCGACGAACATACCTTCCTAATTCTTGACAAGGACTTGCAAGGCCTACCTTGGGAAAGCATACCCATTCTACGGGGACGCAGCATCAGCCGCATACCAAGTGTGGACTTATTACACGATAGAGTGCTGTTCGCGAAATGGAAACATATTTCATTGAGCGGTGATGAGAGCAGCAGTCAAAGGCACTGGAGGACTTGGGATGGAGAAGATATGTGGGAGGATGGTGCAGATGGAGGGAGTAGTGAGATGGACAAGGAGGAGATTGTAGAGAAAGGGAGGGGAAGGAGGGGGAGTGTCAAGAGGGGATAGTTGAAGGCCCTAGAGGAGAGGAAGTCGCCTGCGCTTGTGGTTCGGTGTGCACAGCATTTGTTACTTTGGGGGATGCATGAGGAGGGATTGTTTCGGTGTGTGGCTTTATGTATTGATTCCTCACGTCTCGTTGATATGTTCTTTGCAATTTTTCAGCGTCAGTGGTCACCCTTTGCATGTTTCTAAGCTACGGGCTGAGTTTGACAGTGGTGGGTGATTCATTGCGCTCTTTATCGTAGCCATCCCCACTGATAGGGATTCCAATTTGAAGGTGCTGATTTCCATATGACCAAGTCGTCACCTGGAGATGTTGACCCCCACGCCGTTGCTTCCATGTTCAAAGCCTTCCTCCATGAATGTAAGTTTTACGAACTCCTCTCTCATAAAATTGTATCCCGATGCACGCATATATACAGTCCCAGAGCCCATCTTGACACACACACACTTCATCCATACTTCGATGCCACAATGACTCAAGAAGTCGTTAATAACGCAACAGGCGACGCCTCACAACCTCAACGTGAAGGCAAGGTGCACAGCATTGGACCAGGCCTTCTCTCCAACCCACGCTACAGCACCAACCTCCCCGCACTCCACAAGCCGCCCTCCCTCTCAACGCTCACGATGCCCGTCTTCACAGGCATGCATCCGCCATCCAAGACCCTGCATAACACCTTTCAGGCACTTGTCGCGCAGCTCCCCGAGGAGAATCGTGACCTGTTACGGCCAGTGGGGGAGCTGATCAGAGCGACGGCATAGGAGAGCAAGGAGACGAAAATGCCGCTGAACAATTTGCCCAAGCTTGGATCTGACTCCACTCCTGCTGAGTGCTTTGCGAGGCAGAGGGGATTTGGGTTGATGAAACTATGGAGATTAAGAAGCGGGATGATGAGGAAGAGGAGCATGGTGGTGGTGGTGTGGACGAGGCTGGTGAAGAGGAGTTTGAGAGTCAAATGGATGGGATGGAGGAGGGAGAAAACGGGGAGAGCGAGAGTGTTGGGAGGACTGATACTCCATGCCTCAACTGAAATTTAGCTTCGCGTGTGGGACAACCTGAACAAGTATCAATTTCAACTGTACATCCTGATGCGGAGGGTTCTTGTGGGAACGATTCACCTTCGATGTCTCAACCAGCTAACGGGAACGTACACATTCACGGTGGTTCGATCGCAATGTCCTCCCTGAGAGATGATGGCTCATCGTTCTTCTCAACATCGAAAGATTATCATGACAACCTTTCCCGCCACTTCTCGGATGTTCACTCGCACTCCGTTTCTCCGCCACTCTTGACCTCCTCTGCGGAGTCATTGGACACTCCTGCGACATCTGCTGGGCATCTGTCTAATTCCTATCACTGGAGGATCTCTCACGCGCAAGTCATTTATGTCCAAACCCGATTGTATGGCTCAGGTGGTGATGTCCACTTCAAGTAACACATCGTCAAATCATCTTGGCATGCTCGGTGATCAGGATCCTGCAGAGGATTGGGCACGCAGTATGCTTCTGGCTGCTGATATTGAAGGCGGGTGGGTTGCTAAACGTTCTGCCCCATTATGATTCTTGATTTTTCATCCCATCTCTATCTTGACTTGCGTTGATTTCCCATCATCCGCCATAATACCCCAAAACCTTGCTGGTTCAAGCACAAGACACAGCGCGCGATATGGTATCCAGCATCACGGAATGGTTTATGGGTTCTACTGCAGTAGAGAAAGCACAAGTGACTCGTCATGAGTAAGTGGCTCTCGATGTGACAGGCGTCAAAGAATTTTAGCGAACACTAACACAACGATCCCTCAAGGCTCAAAACGATTATATCGAGTCATTGTCGACTTTGTAATCAACTCTTACCGGCATTAATGTCGAAGAAGGTTGTGAGTTCGAGAAGAACATCCGCGGTATCGTCAGAAAGTCAGTTGATGCCTTAAGGATCTTACATGGAGAATATTTCTAACAGACGAGTCTTTTTTTGTGGCAGATTGCAATCGATCCTGACCGAGTCCATTCCTTTGACGTCGACTTTGTACCACCTCGCTTTGCACCCCCACGCCTACGTGACTTTCAAATGTCTTAAACTTTGGTACTTCACCCCGGACGCATGCAAAAATGCTAGATGAGAATCCCGTCAGCCGATGACACCACCTTGACGATCACCGGTGGCCACAATGACGTAGTGACACTCCAGAGTGCCTCGCCATACCGCCCTTCACCCAAATGCATCCCCCACGAAGACCTTCAATGGCCGGACATCAGCCTCGCGATTGCCGCCATGATGCAGATGAACAAATACCACTGGCCTACCAGCCACATCAAATCCCTCAACAAATGCTACTACCGACTCCTCTATCACCCCCTTCAGCGTGGCATTCGGGAACAAGGCTCTCCGCACTTACTTCGCTCGATCCCGGGCTGACTGGCACCGCGAATTGGAAGGTCTGGATAGTCCGCCCGCTTTCAACATCAGTCTCATCAAGGGAGAGACGTTGGGAAGATTCCTGCTGAGATCATCAACAGTACTCAGGTTGCAGGTATAAACGGTAAGCCTTATTCCCGTCCCCGCGAGGAACCTACACTAATCAAATACTTTCCCTTCCCCCACCCTCCTTCATCTTTCTCCCCCACCAACCTCGACACGTGCACGACTCCGCGGTGCATCCTGGTGTTTGCACGCCCTTCCACACATTCGATCCCCTGCCCGGTCCTTCACTCGCTCCTTACCACCCGTTGACGCCTCCCAGAGATGCAGGCACATCTCGCAGAGTTGCAAGAGTCCAGTAGGCTCATGACAGCAGCACCAGCTCTGCTCTATAGTCCAGGGCAATCCCACCTGACGACACCCAAATGCCAGCGAGAACACTACCCTGCTCGGCCAAGCACCCAGGCCACCCCACGCATGCCGAACTGTGATCCTAAACGTCCACGAGGCTCTGTCTCATCCTCGGACAGGTCCTTTGTTTTTCAGAATTGTGCAGGCCCCTCGTCGACCAACCTCTCCACCTGCACCCTCTGCTTCGGTGGACACTGACACAACATCTGTACCTGCAACTCGGGGACGTTTTGGGACAACACCAAGAGTCGCTGCAATTGCAGAGAGAAAGGACACCTGCTCAACATCGAAGAACATGTCTTGTGCAGCGACTGGCAACGTCCTCAGGGATGTCAGCGTGGCCCGCATCACGACGCACTCCACGAGTTCTCCAGGCTTCGGCGCGGTCGATCACGGAGCTCAGAAATATATTCGAACGGCGCCTGTCTAAAGCCCTATTGCCGTACAAATCAGATGCCTGTGATGCTCCTCTCCCACCGTCAAAGCCTGCAAAGCAGAAAGCCAAACCATACCCAACGCATTTGACAATCTCCCCATCCCCATTCCACCCCACATGTTCTCGCTCGTCACGGACTCCATCTTTGGCGCGCCACGCTCCCTCCCACCAGTCCTTTAGGATCAAACGAAGTTCCCACAATCGCCCAGGCCAAGATTGATCGCCTGTTCGAGGTACTGATATCTGCTTGGGATGAAAGCACCCAGGAGACGTACAGCACGTCTCTCCTCGTATACCATGCATACTGTGATGAGAGACAGGTCCCGAAAACCAATGTGCACTCGCTCACCCACTTCTCATCGAAACGTTCATTGCCGACATCGCAAGTTCATATTCAACAGGAACCATACAGAATTACGTTGCGGGTGTACGTGCCTGGCACATCCTCCACTTGCAAGCCTCTTTGTCTGTTACTGACACAGCCTTAGTTCTGCTGCCATTCGTCCTCATCAGAAGACTCTCATCTAGGAAGAACTTAACTATCATGTGCCCTCTCCGAATGGACCACTTTGCTTGATTCACGACATATACGGCTATGTGATACCTGGCACGTTGACCATGCTCATGGGTGTGAAACGACTTGTTTCAATGTCCTGGCTGAGCGCAAAAACATGCATGTTATATCTGGTGATGTCCTTGTTGATGGCCGTCCTTTGAACTCTGATTTTGCTTGAGGCGCGGCTTATGCCGAATAGATGGACGTTCATGAGGGTGATTAACATGTCGTCAAAATTTCTTTGTATCTCAGCAGACTCAATTCCTTTCTCCATTCTGAACTCCCTTCGCGCTGCATATAATTCACGTGAGGACTTCATCAATTTGAGATATTCAATGAAAGAAGTGTGTATGGCCACATTATGTGCTGCACTTTGTGCTCATTATTCCTCCAGCCAGCATTTCGCCTGCACAGTGTGTCGCGACTCTTGGCTGGATGTCCATGGATTCGCGTGATTTGATGTGGAGCACTCAGTAGCATATCTAAGGTGCAGGATGATTTGGACATGGTGGTTGGAGGAGCTCTTCTGCTATATGTGTCGCATATCAGTGTCTTGTGCTCGCAATCCTCATGATGTTGCTTCCCATCATTCTGCATCTCTTGGCTAGATTCGAGGGGATTCCCAAGTATTCTGGTTTGGAGCTTTCTTTGATGACGCGGTTTTTTCTCTTCCAGGTCATTGTGAGTAGCCTTTGGACTTTCTGTCTTGTATGATGTTTAATGGGCGTAATATTCTTTAGCACTCTTTTCTCATTGTCACACTGAGCGCGGGTATAATTGCGGCTCTACCAGGGCTCATCAACAATCCAACTTCGATACCGACGCTCCTCGCTCAGAATCTACCTTTATCATCCATGTTCTTCCTCACACATGTTTCCCCTTCCACTGCAGCTAGTACATCTCCCTTATTGTGTAATGCCCGTTATTCTTTAGCTATGTCATCCTGCAAGGTCTCTCTGGAGTTGCCGGTGGATTCCTTCAAATCGTTCTGCTCATCATCTACTACGTCAAACTTTTCGTCCTGGGAAGCACTTCTCGTTCCGTTTACAGAATCAAGTATGGTCTTCGTAACGTCGCTTGGGGTACTACATTCTCTCATACTACGCTTTTGGTCGTCATCGGTAGGCAGTCTCGATTTTTCAGCATCTTGCTCAAGATGCTGATGAAGCATTTTTCTTACTGCAGCCCTGGGATATTCCATCATTTCGCCCATAATCAATGGTCTTGCCTGTGTAACTTTTTTTGCAATGTACCAACTCTAGAAGTACCTGTTCCTGTGGCAGTATGGACAGCCGTCTAGGATGATACTGGGTTTAGATCAGAAGCCATCAGGAGATTCATATGTGAGCAGTATTATCATCAATCTGGAAGTCATGCGCTTGGGCTTTGGCCGTAATAGACTGTGATCAGCCCAAGTGATCAATTGCATCTGCTGGCCAGACACGGAGTATAAATGTTTAGTGAAAGTAGCGCGCAAGGCTTTTGTCATCACAAATGGAGGAAGAGTTTTGGTACTGTTCTACATTCTTGGACTTCAACCAGTGGTTTTTTTGTTGCAGAGCAATATTTGTATGTCATTTTTGAGGTTGAAGATATACATTCCCGCTATAGTACTATTATCATCAACAGTATGAGATGTGAGTAAAATCTATGGTAAAAGCGGGTGCTATGTCAACGGGAGGGAGGAGGGCTGGACCACATCGGTCAAGAGGTACCGGCCATGCTGCATGTCTATCCGTTGATATCATCCCAGAATCGGTAGTTGATTGGGGTTGGATGGCAGCCCTTTCGAGCACGTAGGCATTTTGTGCAGATTGGTGAAGGACATGCTGCACGGCGTTGTACACAGGGAAGAGCTTGTCCTGCGACATAAATCTAGACTGGTCTCTGCATGTCAAGTTGACAACGGCATGGACCAGCGTGATTTTTGGAGATAAGTGCCTGACTGGTCTGCAATTCAGAGTTTTACCCCGATCGCCAAGGTTCACAGAGGTTGATGGCATGAAGAGTAGTGATGGAGACCCGTTTCTGGGAAATATCTCAAAGAAGACCCATTCTGGGTCTTTTGAACGATGGAAATGCACCACTCGGGCCTTATAATCCCATGAGGTTGTTTTCGACTCGGGGTGGAAGCGGGCTCCCAGGTAATGGAATATTTTCACATCGTCACCAATTGCAATGGGATGAGAATGCAATGATCCCACATATCTCCATGTTCTCACCACCTCTCCATCAAGTTTCAGGAGAATAAATGGAACGGCAACAATATGAGCGGTGTTACGTGCAGGAGCAGCGAGGACGTGGGTAGGGGTGATGGTAAATGCGAAGTCCGAGGTGATTTCCAGATTGGAGCCAGAATTGGAAGTGAGGACATCCCGAAATGCAACTGAGTGAGCAGTGTTCCGTGTAGGAGGAGCCAGGACGGCAGTGAGAGGGCTCAGATAGGCCTTGGAACTAGTGTTCATTGCCTTTTTATATTTGGAATTGGGCATGAAGGTAGTGTTGCGGGCCGGTAGAGGAAGATGCACGCCAAGTGAAGACCTAGTGAGGTATTGCAGGTGGAGCAACTGTGGGGCTGAGGGGACCCAGGAGAGGCTTGAGAGTTCATCAGAAGTTTGACCATAATATACCTGACGCAGTGATTTCTACCAGGCACAGAGAGGGGAAGAGAGAATCCGGGATTCAAGATCGGCTAGCAAAACCTTCTGTACTCGAGAAGCGGAAGGAAGCGGTGAAAGAAGCAAGGAAGAGGATGTTCAAGTCAGTGATTGTGTTCTCCAGTGACCCGCTTTAGTTGCTTTTGTCAAAAGGTCAAAAGAAGCCTGGAACTAAGTGAGACTCTTCAAACAATTGGAAGACCTGTCGAGCGAAAGGATACGAAGGGCGTAGCTTATGGAGAATGAATGATCGTGGCCAACAATGGTTTCATGATGTTGAGAATTCAAATCAATAGAGAGCTTCACATGGCCGCCACTCTAAGGTGGCGGTGTGGCGAGTTCTATTATAAGGTAATTAAGCGAGATCTAAAAATGACGATTATGAACAGGGAGAAAGATGTGGGCATCATGGTGATGTTAGAAATGGGGGAACAACATAAAAGATGCTATGTGTTTCTGCGAGCAAGAAAACAGTAACAAGTCGTTCGGAGTCAACAAGAAGGTAGGTATTAGGTACAGTAAAGGAGTCAGCCATGAATAGCAGCAATTGGCGGTTAGAATAATAAGACGTGGCAGTCCCAGACTAGAATCTGACCATGCTGAACACCACTTGAGTCTGGGCATCACCACATGCACACTCAGATGGGATGTACCCAGAAGGAAGGAAATGCAGCAGTCACACGACCGAAGGGCATCACTCTATGGTGCCTGCCTGGGATGGAAGCCTGCGTCTCCCTTGCGGTGTCGGAATCGACCGCGATGGTGTCCAAAGGTATGGCACTGTCGCATGCCTCCAAGGCAGGTTGCGCCTCCCCAGGAACTGTGGACTCGGGCGTATTGGAGGGCAAGGGCACCGCACCTGAAGGAGAAACCTCTGTGAACTGTCGTCGAAGAGACAGTGTTCTGAGAGCATGCCTGAAGCGCTCTTTGGGGCCGACCTTGGCATAAGAAAGTGGCACAAGCAGCATGGAGTACGATCCGGCGTCGGAAATGATCTCGAACGTTATGGATTTCCGTTCGAGTGGACGGAGGATCCGAAGGACTCTTAATTTGATCGGTGGCTGGGCCTCTTCACCGGGGATTGTTGACAAGATGGAGAGGGCCTGACCAACGCTGACTGGTGTTCTGTCTACACTGCCAGCAAATGACCAGACCGGGACGATGATGCCATGGGACAAGCGAATGTGGAAGTGATGTCCGTACAGCCGGTTGATAGTCTCCGTCGATCCGGCAGAGGTGTACGATGACCTACTCGGACTGAGTGCAGCAGGTGAGAAGTTCATTCGAATCGACGGGGCAGAGCCTGGTGTTACGATCATTGCTGCTGTTGAAGTCCTGGGGCTGATTTGCACGAAGGGAAGTATATCGGAGAAGACGGAGGGGATGCTGAGGACAGTGGATGGAGGCCTTGAGGAGTCCGAGTCTGAGGGTGGCTGGACGTCGATGGAGGGTGGACAAAATGAGCTGTGTGAACAAGAAGAGATGCTGCCGCTGGTGGCAGTCGCGTCCAGAGATGGTGGTTCAATGGAGGAGGACAAGCCTGAGGAAGCCAAGGAGCCGGTGTCTGATTCGGAAGACAACGAGGCTCGTGTGTTGGCTCGTTTTCTGGGTAAAGTTAAGGTACAATGTCAGCGATGACAGATGTGCAACGTGAGTCAGTCAAAGGAAGGAAGAAAGACTCACGGCAGAGTTGGATTCTGGTATAGATCTGCCAGTGGGAGAGGCAGGTTGAGGCGAACGAACAAAGAGACACTGAGACAGAGGAGAGAGAATGGGTGAGATGAATATGGGGGAAACGGTCAGCGCGCGCCACCCTTTTTATACCATTCATTCTTATGCGCGTCTTTTATTACTCACCCGTTTTATTCTATTCAAAAAAAGCCTTGGGGCAGGAGGGGTGATTGGGGGGAGAGGGGGGGAGGCTAGGGAAGAGAACCGAAGGAAAGAAAGCGCTCCCGTTTCTCTCCTTCGCCCCCTTCGCCCCCCTAGAAACGGGAAAGAAAGTAATGTGGCGCGACAGACGCCGTCGCGTCTCTCTCGCGTGCTTACGCGCGCGAACGCCACAGGGAGCCCTTAACCTGGGCACGTGCATGTGCCCACAGAGGCGGGGAGGGCACGACCTCGGGCCGAGAGCTAACGTAAGTGCTAAGGGTGGAATCCGCCGAGATGCCGGGGCAGTTAGCAGTAAATCGATGGTCATAAGCACATTTAACTTTATTTCAATATATTATTTATTAAACTATTGTTTTCTGCATCTTGTTAAGCTAGTGCTTAACTTGTGATCTAAGTCATTTTTCAATTATATACTTTCAGACTTTGCAGAATATATCTATTTGTTCAATGACAAAAATAGTTATTTAAAATATAAAAGAGTCTAAGCTAGTTATAGCTTCAAATCTTAGTTTGCATATATTTAAGCAAAAACTATCTAATATTTAGTAGCTAAAATCAAATATTATATACTAACTAATGCTCAATATTGTCATATAATAGTGAAAGGCAGTATATTGAGTAAGAGAACAAAAAAATTGGTCATGTTTCTTACTGCTGCATTATTATAGTTATTTTGAAATTTTTTTATCACTTTAGCTAAATTATAGGCTATAAAGCAGGGCCAGCAAATTTGAGATGCAAGTGTATTATATGTGTGATAATCATAGCATTAAGAATGCTTTTAATTGCTGTCTTTTATTGATCAAAAGATTTAACAATCTTCTAGAGTTGATCAACTGGGTAGAGACTATTAAAATAAAGAGATTATTGGTATTAGTAGCAATGAAGTCATCATAATTGGTTTAGTTTTAAAACTATATGCAGAAGCAATAAAATATATCATAGTCACAGATACATGAAGCAGTGTTTAAGATGGCAGTTAAAATGATGGACTGCATTACAATTCAAATGTAAACAGATAAGAAATGTAAGAAGGATGGACATAAACAGCTGAAGTGCGACTGTGAAGTGGAGGCTAGTGATGAACAAAGATGAAACACTAAGATGGCAACATAACCTTGTCAAACTTTGGGCATTTGATAGCTTGTCAATGTAGATAATAAGTGAAGACACATTGGACTCGCAGTTGAATGCGATTTTTAATCTACATCATCTATATATGCATTCAAGTACTGACAAAATAGATCAGCGTTAAATCTGCTGTCACGCAAGATAGTGATTTCATTAAAGCAATGTATCCAAATTGGCGAAGCTCTAGCCCTGGTAACTTTGAATACTGTCATGATGATTGGTTGGCTATTTTTTGCCTGAAAGCTTCTTTTTCTGCGGTAGTCAAGTTATCCTTTCTGTACATGCTAGAAAACAGGCCCATTTATTGGCAGCATCTCCATCTTAACCAGCCTCAAATCTCTATACGCTCTTTATCTAGGTAATAATTTGTAGATGGGCAGATGCTGTTCGATAGTCACTTCAAATACAAATTTGAAACAAATTTTCTCCTGCTGCACAGGAGAATGATCATGCACTTCAGCCAGATATGTTGCCTATACACAAATCAGACTTCTGTAGAAGTATTCGAACATGCAGACTGAGAGGGTTATCCTGTGGTGAGATAAATTTAAAGTCTCAGCACTGGCTCAATTGATCTTGCATTAAATCCTATGCCGCTGCCAATCTTTTTTATGACATGCACAGTCCTGAAATGTAACATTAAAGAATAGAGTAGGGGAAGATGTTTTCATATACAGTAACAAGCCACGATACAACCGAAGCAAGGATATAATCTTTTTGAGAGGTCTCATGCTCTGCAGCTATCGCAAGATATGAACAGGGCCTACATCAATATTAATGCCATATATATAAAGAGAGAGCATCAGAAATTAGATCTTTAGAATTCAGCATGGAAGAATAAAATAGATATCAAATTGACTCTGGTAGAGCGAATAGCTGTTCCATAGTTGGTATGATAGTCATGGAAGAATATGAGATAGGAGAGCTAGAAAGAGTGTTTGATCTGGGGTGCTTGAGAATACAACATGGAGAAAGTGACACTGTTGTTGAAGTTGGAACCATGAATGGGGCTGCCACATCATAATGCAACTTATGCAGAGAAAGAACATTTCGCCAATGGTAAGGCTCATCATTTGGTGATGAGCACAATTTTGTTACTTTATGTTCAGTAGAGTTGAACAAAAAGACATAGTTAATCAATTATACCTATATCATTGACTGAAAAGTTCAATATTCTATGTTTATTCCAAAATATTATAGCTTGCAACTGAACAGCCAATCTAATAGAAATATTCAGTCCTGATATTGCAGATGGAGCATTCAGCTTCACATATTTTACAGCTCCACCAATAACGGCCATCCTGTCATCAACTTGGAACACCTAAATTAGATAAATGACATGATAAACAACATCAGATGCCATACAATTATACAGGATGCATGACTCATAAACTTGAATTTCAACAATAATGACAACAATTTCAACATGGTGGCATGGCATGCAGCCAAGCCAGAACATCTCATAAAAATCTAGAATAGGTAAACAAAGTAAAAAGACTGGTAGAAAAGTAAAGGGCTGTTTTACTGTTAACCACTGTCATGTTGAAGACATCACAGATATAGCATGGTGCCGCAGATTCTGGCTTATGAGCCTATGCAGAAAATTTGACTAAATCTTCATTTGATATTCCAGATACGGGTAGAGGGTTCATCGCATAGAGAAGAAGGAATACAATACAAATAAATAAAAAATATCAACTGCATATGAGCCAGCCTAGAGGCTTCTATAGTTCAGAATCTCCATAGGAGCTGTGAACATGACATCATAGAATAAACTTCTGCTCATTGCAGCCTATTTTTATACATATCACAGTTTCTTATATAAAGCAAAGTTGACAAGATCTGTAGATCTGTTTGTAATTACTTTATTGCTTGACACTATGAGCCACCAAAGTGCTGGAAATCATGTCAGGGCAGCCTTTGAAAGCTTCAATTGTGATCTAGATGCTGAGAGCCCTATTTTCATTGTAGCCTCTTTCACATAGAATATCTGAATTCAAACAAAAGTCTCTATTCTCTATCAATGAACATGTTACTAGGTGCCATACACAATGTGCCATCACTGCACACATGAAGACCACCTAAAATGTTTAAGTCTTTGCAAACAATGCCTTTCAGTCATCTACTGCGTGAGTGAACAAAATTTGCACATATATTCTTGGATTATCATAAGCATTTCAGAACCAAACTTGTCAGTCAAATAATTGAAAGAATCACAAGCCTATCTGCAAGACTCATATTCCAACGACAGAAGAAGCTCAAGCAGTGGCGATGTTCAAATACCACTATGGGAGTTATGTTGTGATGTGGGCAGCATGTCTGGAGATGAAAAATCTAGGTTCAAAAGATCAAAAGAAGATTGCAAATGAAACTGTGTTCTGGATTTCTCTCGCTCAATGCCATCCAAAGTACAGGCAATCTCCATGGTAGAAGAAATACAAGGATTTGGTACCAGTCAATATACAGATGACTCTACTGAATGATTCAGCGATAGATTTGGTGCAAGCAGATATTATTGAGGACTGGCAAAATCAAAAGTTTCGCTCTAAATCCAGCCACCCACTGATCATCACACTGCTATATCAATCTGTATCTCTAGATACCTGAAAAGTTAGCATAGTTTCTAGTACTATTGAGATAATGTTTTCAGTTGATCCAAGAGTAGATGCTATAATGTCCCAAATGTATTTGAAGGCATACATTGAAGACATGAATGAAGAAATGAAATTGACAGTATAATCAATGGCCTTGCATTGCATCTATATTTGCTAATCTTAAGATAGATGTCCAACTGAATGCTCTTGAAAGAAAGTTTTTTTTTGTATTGATAGCATGATGCAGGTTTGTTAGATAGCTCTTTAGATAATCAGAATGGCTTCTCCACAATTTCTATTTCTTGGTGGCTTGTTAGAAAGAACTGAAGTCATTTTCTGAAGAAGGAAAGATCTTATGCATTTGATCAATTATCTATAAAGTATTAAGCTATATTATAGATTCTTTGTGAGAATGTGATTTCATTGGAAAAAGATAGGCCAGTTTAGAGATAGAGATTAGTTTTTCTGTTGTAAGATTATGAGTTCAATTTTAGATGCATCATGCACAAATGAACTTGAAATTGAAAGCCTGAGTTTATATCAATCAAATTTATTTATTCAGAAATGTTTTGGCAATTATACATCAAAGAGAGGATATGGAGAATACAAACAGACAGGAGAATTTCAAATAATAGCCTAGAAAGACTCTGAAACTGTTGTCTATCCTGGTGAGTGTTAGTTTCTAGAGTCATAATCAATATATTTTAATGTATTAATTTAGAAGATCATGTGATCAGTCTAAATGGTATACCAGTTGCCACATATTTTCTGCTATTAAATAGCCTTTCTACTTGATAAGAAACTTGTAATGTCTATAGACTTTCTTGTGTACAAGAATTGCTTCGACCTTGTAGTATTCTTTTTTTGCTTCTAATTTAAGAAAAGAGTTTGTAAAGTTGAGCCTACCTCATTTTTATTGTGTCTTGCGAGAAGCCTTGCACAGAAGACTAGATGGATTTTTTATTGAATGCTAATATGTAAGTGGTCTCAAGACTTCTGTTATCTCAAATGATTCTTCTCTGTTAGATGCAAGTTTCTTCATTGTGTATTTTATCCTGAGGTTTGTGGCTTCAAGCCAAACTTTTTCTCTTTTTTTAAATGATTTAAATTGTCATATGATATATTTTATCATTTTGTGTTATGCCAATTTGTACATAGCTAGGGCTTCATTTTGTGTTCTTTGAAGTTCCTTAATTCTTTCTTCTATAGCTGGAACATCTGTTTTCTAATAAGGTGTTAAAAATATCTTGGGATCATATTCTATCATTAGATAGAATAGAGATGCATTTTTTGCAGAGTGGGCTTAGTTGTTGTGTATTGAAATAGGAGAAGTGAGCAGTGCAATGCAGTGCTGTGCAAGAGGCAGTGTAAAGAGCACTAGAAATTTATCTAAAAGTCTAAAGATGAGACTAAAAGCAATTCTAACACATGGTCTACTTCAACTATGAATGAATCACTTTTATGAGTTTTGAGATAAATTAGCAATATCAATTGTTATCTATGCCAAGGGTTGATTGGCAAATAATTTAATTGGCATTATTGGTGCCACAGTTGGATGTGTATTTTGTTTCATTTGTTGACACATTGCACATCCTTCAATATACTTCTTTACAAAGATGTACACTTTTGGCCACCAGTGGTCACTTTGACTAAATCTAGGATTTTAAATTGTCCAGGGTATTCAATGACAAGATGCACACATGTTTGCACCTGACATTGTGCATTTTCTAACAGCAATTGTCATTTCTGTGAACATGATTCATGAACCAATTGAGAGTCATTAGTGAGACTTTAACTAGTTGACTTGTTAACTAACAAAATAGACATATCTGATGCAGCAAGAGGCAGGATTGATAACAGATCTTATTATCTTACCATACTCAGCCATGTGCCTCTGATCAGTAGAGATGTGTTCATGTCTCCATGATCTAAGCATTCTATAGAAATATACATCTAATCAAGGAGTAGCAAAAAGGACTAAAGTATATTGTAAACTAGCTATGCTATGATCATGGATGACACTGTAGATGAGGGCAACAGATTGACTTTGATAGATTTTGACTGCTCATTGTATGTCCACTTCTGGCCAAATTGTGCACATACTCGCTTTTTCTTGATGGATTCTCTATAGAAAAAGTCTAATTGCTGCATACCTTCATTATTCTCTGCCATCTCAAATTTCTCCACCTGCTCATTATCAACCTCCAGTGCAATATTCGCAGCAATAGAAACTCATTTAAAGAGCCTGATAGATGTTTGAGCACTTGCGACAATTAATTTGGCAGGCCATTATATAATACTTCAAATTTTCTCCAGCGTTCTTTGCATGATAGTATATCTTGCTATTCATTAGAGCAAATGCCTATTCATCATGTTATTAGTAGATCATATTGAAGGTTAGCATATATGTCCCAGACTCGAGAAATTTGGGACCAATGTCATGACTCCCAAACTTTTACATCGCATATGACATTCTTTGCCTACTCTGTCTCACTTTTGTCTTGCCTTTTCGGCTTTCCTTTCCTCTCATCCATCAAAAAGGCTCAGGCCTTGAGCATATTTGAATCTGCATCTTCATCTGAGCATGTGGGACATGTCTCGTAGCAGTCTTAAACCAGGTTTGCATCTGCATGTGCTTACTATGTATGCCATGCTTTTGTATCTGCATATGCAATTGCAGCAAGTGTACAGTACACATCTCTGTAGCTCTATATCTGCATCTCATCTGCATTTTCCACTGCATGGAAAACATTGCTTTACTCCAAGTGAAAGTAGTATAAAAAAGTCTAAAAGCAAGGAGATGGCATGGCCAATGATCATTTCAACCTGACTCTTTTCAGTGTCTTTCTGGTCTGCAAAAAAGCTAGCTTCACAGGACTCTGCATCTATGGCCAGTGCATGCACCTCTGGGGCTGGAGATCTGCATCTGCACATGAAAGAGTGGCTGGCATCTCTATAAGTCCTGCCCATCTGTATCTGTGCATGTAGTGTTGTTTTGAGATTTAAAGTTACTTGACCATTGACATGATAATTTTATATTTTATCTTATCCATTTTCTTTTAAATTTTCCGATGTTGAGTGCATCTGCACATGCAGAACATGTTTCACATCTCCAGATTTGCATCTGTACCAGGTACCTATCTGTATATGCACATCTGTATCACATCTGGGCCATCTGCAAGTGCAGGTCATGGACTTTCTATCTGTCATTTTGCATATGCATGCACCTCTGCTCGTTAGCTGCAGATTTGGCTCTGTATATGCACTTCTGAGACTGCATATATTTTCTGCATAGTGCGCACGTTTGCACATATGTTTGCGCACATATCCATCTATCTATAATCATATCTATATCAGTCAGAATTTCACATTTGCAGAGGCACAAAATACTAATCAGAAAACCTGGCAAGTATCTAATATTGCAACTGTACTGAAAGTTTTATGTAGACACTGTATTACTCATTAAAACTGAATGAAATCACCTGCTGGAAAGTCATAGCATTAGTCTAGAATCCCAGCCCAAGACTTCTGATATACAGAGAATGGTATTGCATATGAGATCTCTGCACTGAGTTCACCATGGCGAGAGAACTCCTTGGATTCAATACCTCTGGTGAGGTAGACAAAAGCCCAAAAAGAACTTTGGGTCTTGAAAGTCAACCTGACAATGACTTCAAGAGAATGCCCTTGATTAACTGCAACAAGCATGAGGTTCATGGTCCAGATCTTTGCTGCCTGCCTTAGATTTTAGTACTCGAAGGAAAGAAGAAAAAGTTGCAGTGCTATGCACTGGGTATGCTTTCTCTTTCAGTCTGACACTGGAGTAAAAGGAGGTCACTTTAGTAGAGGTAGCTCCAAGCAACAGAGTATCTGACCTATGAATATTAGTCAGATGTGGAAAGGAAATGCTGGAGAGATATACAGCAGCCATGTTTACAGAGGACAAAGACTACTCCAGCAGCTGGAGGACCTCTAACGCTGCCAGCTTGAATAGACATAAGAAGATCATTGGATGCAAAGACAATGTCAGCCTTAGACAGTGCTAGCATGGGTTTCTTAGATAGGAACTCTGGCATGCTTGGATTTTTGAAGGATAATAAACAGTCTGTGGGCAAGAGTGAGGAGTTAGTTGGCGAAGATGCTCTGGATTTGTTGCTGAATAACAAGACTTGCAAAGAAAGTGAAAAGGCTGGCTCACACTAATGCAGGCATGATTGTGGTGGTAGTTGCAATTTAGAAGGCAGTGGCTCTTGAACAGTGGCTATTAAGAGTCATTGTTGAGAGCTCAAAATCAAATATCCTGCAAACATCACCTCTCAGAGCATGAAAGAAATCAGGATTGAGGTGTGACAAAGAAATTTGTGAACCTGGAAGTCAAAACTGAACAGGGTCCTAAAAATGTGCATATGAGACTTGGGTATCCATAGTCATACCGCAACTTGAGAAATTGTGTCATAGTTGGGACACTCATTTATGGGCCAGTTGCAGCAGGAAAAAATGATTATCTTCCAATTGTCATCATAATCGGTGAACTTCCTTCTTGAACTTCAGTGTTGGACATTGAACATTGAATGTTGAACATTGAGTTAACATTGATATCTTATTGCAAAGCAAGCAATGTTCTCGAACTATCCATCTGGCTAGAGTCTCTTGCCGGTTCTACCTTGAGGTGGCTGAGGACTTTCATTGTTTCTCTCACTGTCATTCAAGGCTCTGCTTATATTAACAATCCAATCTGTCATATGCTGTCATGTACCAATCTCACTTGCTGGTCACTACAGATTTAGTCACCCTCTTAGGCACCACTTGCTCTCAGGTGTTGACATTAGAGAGATTGTCAACTTGATGGCTGGTGATGCAAATATGGTAAGGATTCAAATTTGTTTTTTGCATTTAAGCCCTCTCCTCTGTTCATGCATATGTAGGTCTCGCAAGCAGTTACCTCATTCTACTTCATCTACAGAGGTTTGCTTTTCCTTTCCTTTCTATCTACTGACTCACTCACTGATGCCACACTCATTCTCACAGCTCTCTTCAAAATCATTATTGCAGGTTCATTTCTCTATCAGTTCATCTTTGCCTTTATCTTCTATGGCCATCCCATTTCAATAAGTGACAGGCTCCTTGTATGGAGTGCCTTTGCAGGTTTCATCATCCTCATTGATAACTGGCTGCTCAGCAGCTACTACATTGCTCGATAGAGCATCCAGATTCAGAAAGGTTTGCTTGCAGCATATGATAAGCTAATGGGTGTGCTGAATGAGCTTATAGATGCTGTGCATCCTATTGCTTTTCATTGGTATGATATCTGATATATAGATCAAGTTCATCAAGGTTTTTGCATGGGAAGAGAAGCAGATTGGGAAGGCAATAGATGCATGAGAGGTTAAAATAAAGTAGATGATCAAAGGTTCATCTCATGCTATGTGTCTCATCAGAGTGATAATGAATATTGATGGTGTGTTGGACAGCTCATGTAAACTCAGTCTTGTTTTACTCTCTGTGGACATTGGCCTCCAATTTTGGTGTCCATTATCTCATTCTTCACAGATGTCATGCAGAGCAATGAGTTATCTATTGGCATTGCATTTGCAGTTTGTATTTTGCATTTTGCCTCAATTTTCCCTTATTAATTATCAATTCCTATAGTCAATTGTGTTTTTCAATATAATCTGGTATGGTTCAATGTTCTATTTATATTCCAGCTCTTTGCTCAATATATATGCACTAAATAGGTTCTATGAAGCATTATCTTAGCATGGGTCATATGTATATTCTTTATGAGCCTCTTTGTTTTTGTTCTTACAATCTCATCTTAGATTGGAGTCATACTTAATCACATCACAATGTATCTTGAAGAAGAGGAGGTCTCAGAGCAAGTCCATGCTAAAGATTTTTGCTCCTAAGCCCCTGTGCAATTTATCATTTTCCACAGGGATTCTGCAGTGAGTTTTGGATATTCAGCTGGCTCAGAGCTCATGCTAGACTGTTTTGAATCAAGGATCACTTTCTCCCTTGGTAGAGATGTACATATCATCTGTGCCTTAGCCAATGCCAAAGGTTAGACCTGATATTTTCTCAACACTGATGGGCTGACCAGTTGCAGATGCTATCTTTTTATTTAACAAGAAGATCTTTCAAGAATACTTACTTAGCAGAGTGTATGTAATGGCTATACATCTTGCATCTAGGAACAATATTCTAGTATTTGTTACTGGTGCAAAAATTATATAATATCTGTTTTGACTGCTGTCAACAAGTATTTGACCATGTCTTTGCAAAGCTGAATTTGACTTGCTTTCTAAAAGTGTACTTAGATATGTTCGCATTCAAGATAACCCATATGTTTAAGATATGTTTCAATTTTACTTGTGATACTCATGAAACTAGTATCATAGTTGCTTTATCTAGGATAAGCAAATTGACTGCAGTTCACAATGCTTTTTGGGACCATATTTTTACTCTCTTGATACTCTTCAGTGCACCACTTTTCCACCAATCTTTGCAGCTGATAGACTCTTATACCCAGTACCAGTCTGCTTTGGAAATAATGGAAAAATTGCACTGATCAGGGATACCAGTAAGTTTATGATATAGTGAATCTGCACTTGATCAGTTATCTTTTGCAAGACACCATTTACGTCGCTGACTTGACTGATACTAGTAACATCAAGAAATTGAAAACTAATGGCAGTGAGTTCTAGTAATATTTCTGTTCACTGCACCTGACCAATGACTGGTCCAGAATGAATGCTAGCTTTGGTGGTAGATGTATGATTCCTTAACAGAGACTCCTTCTGCAATCCACATTCTAGGTCATAGACCATCTGGAAATTTCTGTTATCTCAGCTGTGATTCCTGTAGATGCAACTGTAGTTGGATCAGAAATCCAAACATGGAAAAATCAATGAGCATGGATGCCCACTTGGTTTCTAGCATGCAAAATATGTCAGTGGAGAGTCCTTATGACTTTGATTCAGATAAGATATTTCAGATTCTCTGGCTGATATTGAATTGACTCAGTTATTTAGGACTAGAGAACAATGATACTAAGCTTACCAACAAGAGTACAAATGGCCACACTTCTATCACCTTGCTCATTCTTCATTATTCAGAACCATCAGATATTCTCACCGAATCACGATACATAGGAGATCTAAGCAAACAGGTGCATGAAAGTAATGGGCAAATATCAACTTTTTGTTCTTATCCTCATAATCAAACTCTAAGCTTCAGATACACAGGGGGGTCTGGATCATGTGACCAGGGGTAACATGCTGAACACATGCTAATAAAATATAGAATTTATCTGCCAAATTACATGCTGGACACATTGGAAAGAAAAATACAAT
>JABCKG010007755.1:0-20105 GCA_018851835.1 Hypsizygus ulmarius | reverse complement strand
TTCATGGTAGTGCAGGCATGGTCCTGAGCCATCTCACCAAAGGAATAAACTAAGCACGGCATGTGCAGCTAGTGAAATATGCAAATTTGCACCATGGCTCACAGGTGACAGAAAGGCACTATTTTCATTGATAGAATATACCTGCACCTGCAGATTTTCATTGCCGTCACAACTAGCTGACTTTTCAAATAATCCATTGAGATCTGAGTGAGTTATGGCCTGCGAGGAATCTGAGCGTGAAAATTGACGTGTTTTGAAAAAATTCACATGCACCCTAAGTTCCTCAAATGGCTGTAAGTTCCCTTGCTTGCAAGAGTTCCAGTGGGTACCCCATACTATGCCATACTATGCCTCCCCTCAGTCGGACAGTCACTGATTGTCACGGTCTAAAAATGGATGCAATGTTTCCTTTCCAAGTCAGATGAAGTGATGGGAGATTGAAATGCTGCTCGCCATTGCACGGCGAGCATGACAACAAGCAGAAACACACCTTCAGATGTATAGTATACTGGTCATGTGCAAACCCTGCAAAAAATGTGTGATGGAAAATGTGGACTTTTCCGATATGGAAATCATTCTGCTCTTGCTCTCGTGAACATCATTTGTTCATTGATTTGCTTGTTGATTGCCAAACTATGTATTGTATAAAATGAACAATATGACTATGAAGGTATTTTCATCAGTTTTCAATGCAATCTGCCATTAGCAAGGCCAAATTTCCAGTGGTAACTCGAAATCATACAACTCTTTTGATCTGCCTTATCCTTCAGCTTGGCCTTCAACTCATGATCAGCACTCAATACTCAGTACTTAGCTCTGAGGTATGGCCAGACACTTTGGGTGCCAATGGTTATATCCTTCTCTTTGGTCTCTGCTGCATTCTGACCATTTTTGAGTGCCCACTGCTGACATTATGGAAGTTGTCATCAAGTTGCTGTGATTTAACTTGCTGATACCAATTTTACATGTCAGTAGATGCATCCCTAAAATGCATAATACACTTAGCATGACGGCAGACCCATCAATGGCGTGTTTGACCATGAAACATAGTGGAGATCTTCGAGACACCTGGAGACCTTCTCTCACATCTGTGTTACCTAGGTAGCACCAGTTTCACATAAAATATGGATATAAATCATATTTCAATACTACTATAGCTTTTTACGGTCTCCATCACACAGAGAACAGTTGTAAATCATAGTTTTTGATCCAAGACACATCGAGAATGCATGTCTAATTGGATTAGTCAGCACCTCGATCACGTCAACCTGCCATTTTAGGGCAATGAGCATATCTTTTCTTCCTCAAACTAGATAAGCTTCCACACATATAGGAGACATGAAACAAAGTGCTGAGGTACCATTTTTTTGCATTCTCTACAAAGTCTCCAGAACAGAATTTCTCTTTTCTCTCTTGATTCTAAAGTATGGCTGCCAAGAACATGGTTTTAGAAGAACAGTTGCCTGACAAAAAATTCTGTTCTGAAGACTTTTCATTGACATGTCATCTGAGCAATTTACTCATACAAACATCTCGCAAATGTTGCTGTAGGAGGCTGGAGAGTTTGTGGCCACTTTACAGTGCCAGTGTTAGAGTTTAAACCTGGCAGAGATTGCATGTAACCATATACTGTATAGTCTCATTCCCAGATATTGTAGCACATATGTCCTTGCCATGTGTGCCATGTGTGTGGTGTGAGGTGCCCTCACTGACTACGCAGGAATCCTAGTTGGACCAATCTTCCATCGGAACTCAGATCTGGAAATACCAGAAATGTGGAGTTGGGAGGTGGGACACATACATCATGACACATCACACTGGATAAAACATGGCCAGTCATCCAAGTTACTGCCAAGCATCTGAGGGGTTTAAGCCACACGACGATGGCAGATGAATATGATCTCAATCCTCTGATCAATAGATTATCAATATCTGGGCTCCACACACATGCAGATGTACTGGAAAAGACATGGTCTACACTTTTGACAAGGAGTAAGCTCCGGGACAGTTGGGAAACATCGGACAGTCATAGGCACAGACATTTTTAGTATAAATAGTTACAGAATACATGTAGGTAGGACAGTTGAATACACCCCAACTCTAGAGCCCAATCAAGCTCTTTTCAAACTCGCAAAGAAAGAAGATCTGAACCCAGAAACTCGACCAAAGCAAGTAAAGCTCGACCAAGACATAGAAAGAGAATCCGACATCGACCAAGGCCTGTACATCGCTCGCACAAGAACAAGACAAGACTTCGAACTGACTCCATCATCGACCTGACCCTGACTCCGATCTGCCCTCTTCTGCTCTCTTGACCTGCAGGTCTCTGTCCTGCCCTCTCCTTTCACTTTCCCACTGCTGGCATTGCTGACAGAAGTCAGCAGTCTTTTCTTGGGTTTCTCAACCCAGCCTCACAACAACAATCACAAGTGGAGCCCACTGCGAGGGGTACTAGACAGCTGCTCACAATGAGCTTGCGGACTCTGCAAAGCACAGCATGCTGCTCTCTCCTCGAGCAACTGCAGCTAGCTGCCAATGATCTAACATCTCCACAACTACCCCATAACTTATCAGCCGCCCTGCTCCTGCTCTGATCCTGATCTGCAGACAGAATCTTTGGCAACGAAGACCACAGTGAAGAAGACACATCAACTTCATATGATCCATTCAGTTCGCCCCTAACCATGAAAGTCCACATCATCGGTGATTTGTTCAGTTTTTGACGCCTTCTGCCAATGTCGTATGGATCATTCTATACCACCCCAGATTATTCAGAACCAGGATCTCTGCCCAGATCTATATCGTTCTCTGACTCGCTTTTCGATACAAATGAAAACCACCAATGCACTCCTTCCCCAGAAATAAACATGGCCCTGCCTGCAACCCCATTCAAATTACCCACTCGCAGACACAACTCTGCCCCACAATTTGGCAGAAAGCCAAGTGCACTAAAATGGTACTTTGAAGACATCAAGCTACTGGCAGATTCTGGCAACCAAACTGGAGCAGAAACAATTAAGATAGCCCTGCACTACATAGAACCAGAGGAAGAGGATCTATGGACCCTGGTGGCAACAGCAGCCACAGGCGACTGGGGGGAATTCACCAAAGCAATCACTAGACTCTACCCTGGAGCAAAAGATGATAGAAAGTATGGTGTCACAGACTTAGAACGACTCTCCAAAGAGCAGTCTGCTATCAAAATGGTCACTCGAGCCGATCTCAGAACATATCATCAGAAGTTCATTAGGGTTGCCACATTCCTCAAAATGCATAACTGGCTATCTGATCAGGAAATCTCCAGCTCATTCCTCCGGGGTTTCAATATGCAGTTCCATAGCAAAGTCCGAGAAAGACTGAAGCAGGTAAAAATTGATCATCATCTGGATAACCCCTACAATATACAGGACATCTATGATGCTGCAAACTTCATACTCGTGGCACCTCTGGTCAAATTTGGCAGTAGCACCCAGGACTATATAGTGAAAAAGGAGGTATTTAACATGAGCTTATTAGAGTCTGCCATACAAAAGGCCATAGCCAGCAGCTTCACCACGTTCTAGTCCACCATGCAGAACATCATCCAGCAGAACGAATCCGGTGGATGACCAGGTCTGAACTTCATAAACAGAAACAGCAGGGTCTTCATAAACAGAAATAGCAGGGTCTTCATGTGCATCTTCTGCAGGAATCCGATGCACGGTATCTGCCAATGTCCAGCAGTCAATGAGTATGTTGCCTGAGAAAAATGCACAAGAGATACCCAAGGACGTGCAACACTCCTGAACAGCATAGGAATCCCAAGGTACCTCGCCAGAAGGACACTGATGGAAAAGGTCAATAGCTACTGGAAGGGTATTGAAAATGCCACAAAACAAGCCTCCAGGCATGATATTCCACCACACATCACCTCCAACTTATATGAAATTGCCCATCCAGAACCAGCCTCAGACATCACCACATATCACTACCACTCTGCATATATAGAAGATGTCTCAGATGAGGATGCAAAATCTATCTCTATTCTTAAAAATGAACTGACAGACAAAGGCAAGAACAAGGCCAAGAAAGTTGTATTCAATGGCATCAATATACCAGCTTGCCCATACACTGCAGCACCACAAAAGCTACCCATACCTGCACCGACACCGACAGATCCACCGTCTCCAACTCCTGCACTACCCAAATCTGTGGCACCAATGGAAAATGCGCCAATTGTAAAGGCTCTGACCGGAGTCGGACAAGTGTCAGGAAGGAACAATGCAGTAGCAGACTATAGCCAGAGACCGGGCGGATACTCACTGCCACCGAGGACCTCGATCCCGATGATATCTGCCCCTTTTAACACTCCCCAGTTTAGGTATGTATGCCCTATCAAAGATTCAACCATTATATCTGGCCTCGTACAGAAGGCTTTGTCTGGCACCATCACCATCACCCAAAGGGAGCTACTAGCTGCATCCCCAGAGGTCCAGAAACAGGTCAAGGAGCTCATTACCACGAAGCGACTCCCCAATATACAGGAAGCAGGGCAAGAGGTTGTATCGGCACTGACTATACTCCAACACATCGAACCCAGTCACCCTCCTGTGGAGGACGCATTTCTCCAGCTACAAACTATGGTATCAGCGATTGTCGATGATTGGAAAAACCTCATCATTGCATCGGACTTCGAGAAACTACGAGCTCTAGATATCACGCTCGAGGATTCGGTCACAGTAGAATGCATCCTCGACTCCGGCTCACAAATTGTGGCACTCCAACAAGAAATTTGGGAGCGACTCGGCGTGCCTGTCAGGTCCGATCTTATCATGACCATGGAATCTGCTAATGGGACAACCAACAACACTATGGGAGTCATACAGAACCTAAAACTTAGTGTCGGTGGATGCAAATTCTTTGTACAGTGTCAAGTTATCAAGGAGGCAGGATACGATATGCTCATCGGGAGACCATTTTTCACCCTCACTGAATCATTAACTAAAGACTTCGAGAATGGCAACCAACACCTGACAATGCATGACCCGAATACTGGCAAGATCATCAGGGTAGCCACGAGAGAACACTCTGACAAAAAGAAACTGCGAAAGGTCAGAACATGAAAGGATTTTCCATAGTCGATGAATTGGGCCAAAACCAACAAGACACTCACACCGCAACGAAGTCAGAATCCAACATGACACTCGCACATGACTCCTGTGTGGCCCACACCTGGTGTTATCTGTCACCCCCTACCACTACTTACCGGACAACAATCAATCACTGTATAACAACACTCCAATTCCCACCCTCCCATGATATGTCCCAATCGGTGACACCTCTGGCCCCCGTCTCAATATCTTCGAAATCAATTTAGATCACGATCCAGCCCATACCCTCGCATATAAAAAGGTCACAAACTGTATTAAACCAGTAGCTACCACACTCTCAGAAGAATTCCACATCATACAAAGGATTCTGATAGACCTGCTCCTAGATCTACCAATACTCCTACTTTGCTGCCTGCCATTTCAACCAGGGCTCCAGTACACCATCGAACAACAGACACTGTGGAACGTGAACCTGACAGAATTCTTATGGCCAGAAGAGATGCGCTTAGTCCATGAAATCATCAAGCTACACGAGATGGGCTTTGCCTGGGATGAATCTGAAAAGGGGAAATTTCTGCCCTTCCACGATATGTTCCGATTGGTGACACCTCCGACCCCCATCTCAATATCTTTGAAATCAATTTAGATCATGATCCAGCCCATACCCTCGCATATAAAAAGGTTGCAAACCATGTTAAACCGGTAGCTACTACACTCCCAAAAGAATTCTGTATTGTACAAAGGATTCTGACAGACCTGCTCCTGGATTTACCAATACTCCCGCTTCACTGCCCACCTTCCAGCCAGGGCTCCAGTACACCATCAAATGACAGACATTGTGGAACGTTAACCTGACAGGATTCTTATGGCCAGAAGAGACATGCCTGATCAATGAAATCATCAAGCTACATGAGATGGGCTTCGCCTGGGATGAATCTGAGAAGGGAAAATTCTCATCCGACTATTTTGATCCCGTTGTCATTCTGACCATCAAACATGTCCCATGGGTCCTGAAAAACATCCCTATCCTACCCAGGATCTTTGACATTGTCATGGGCATTATTAAAGACAAAATAGGCTCCAGCATTTATGAAGACTCCAATTCCTCCTACCAATCAAAATGGTTCTGTGTCCTGAAGAAAGATGGCAAATCCCTCTGAATTGTACATGACCTCCAACCCCTCAATCAAGTTTCCATCAAAGACTCTGGCATCCTGCCAATGGTCAAACAATACATGGAAGGCTTCAGAGACAGAGGGTGTTACAGAATCTTCGATCTCTTCATCAGATTTGATCAATGGGAACTCGATGCCCAGTCACGGGACCTCACCACCTTCCAAACACCACTCAGAACTAAGCACCTCACATCCATCCCCATGGGTTACACTAATTCCCAGCAAATTCAGCATGGAGATATTATGTTTCTGCTCCAAGATGAGATTCCCCACATCACTGTACCATTTGTTGACGACTGCCCTGTCAAGGGACCCCTCACCCGATATGAGCTCCTAGATGGGCAATATGAGGTCCTGCCAGGGAATCCTAATATCTGATGCTTCATATGGGAACACTTGAACAATGTCAATTGAGTCATCCACTAGATACGAAAGGCCAGCAGCACGTTCTCCACGAAGAAATCTCACCTTTGTATTCTGGAGGTCATCATTGTCAGACACAAATGTACCTATGAAGGCCACTGCCCTGACAATGATCATGTCCAGAAAATACAAGACTGGCCACCATGCACGACAATCATGGAAGTACGAGAGTTCCTGAAAACCATCAGAATGGTCCGGATATTCATAAAGAACTTTGCACAACATGCATGACCACTGATCAACCTAACTCGAAAAGACGTCAAATTCGAATTGGCCCAAGAACAATATGATGCCATGAATACCCTAAAAGACCTGGTTATCAATTCACTGGCAATTGGTGCAATCGACTATAGGTTAGAACAGGAAGTCATCCTGGCAGTGGACTCTTCATGGATCGCTGTCAGATTCATTTTACTACAAGTTAAAGAGGACAAGAAATGCTACCCTTCATGCTTCAGATCGCTTCAGATCCATCACATGGAATAAACATGAGCAACGGTACTCACAAGCTAAAATTGAACTGTATGGGCTGTTCCGAGCGCTCCGAGCCATCTGACTCTATATTGTCAGGGTCAAAAATTTTGTCATCGAGATCGATGCCAAGTATATCAAAAGCATGATCAACAATCCCAATATTCAGCCAAATGCAGCAATCAATCACTGGATAGCAGATATACTTCTGTTTGACTTCATACTGCGCCACATCCCAGGTAAGGAACATGCTCCCACTGATGGCCTTTCCCAGCATCCTCTGGCATCAGAAGACCTGCCAAAGGATGATGATGCAGATGAATAGATTGACAAAGCTTACGAGTTCTCTATCACCCTCATCAACTGGAATTGGTCTCTGTACCAGCATTTCCCTGGCTCTCAGGCAGTCAAGTACTACATTCCAATGATCACTGGCATTGTCCACTCAATATTTAAGGTGTCCACCCTCATCACCACCCTAGCATCGGAACAGCTCACATTCCCCAGAATCCACAAGCCATGGCCCAAGATGACTCCCTGGTATGCATCGAGAATTTCCTGACCGACCCAACACACCCTGCAGACATGTCCAAGATGGCATTTAAACAATTTCTCAATTATGCCAGGAAGTTCTTTGTACATAACCAGCAGCTGTGGTGCTGGGATGCCCACCACAAACACAAAATTGTTCTGCCTCCCAAGAAACGTCTCTTGATCCTAGCAGCAGCCCATGATGACCTTGGACACAAAGGCTTCTTCTCTGTCCATGCCCAGCTCCTCGATCACTTCTGGTAGCCTCACATCAACAATGACATCAAATGGTATATCAAAACATGCCACGAATGTCAAGTATGTTCCATCCAAAAGCTCCATATCCTGCCCACCATCCACCATCCCCCTTTCCTATTCTGCAAAGTCCACATCAATACATTCTTCATGCTGGAGGTACACGGAATCTGATACATCGTCCACGCCCGATGTGCACTCAGTTCCTGGCCAGAGTGGTGCATGCTCCGATCAGAAAAAGTGGAACTGCTGGGCCAGTTCATATTTGAGGACATCCTATGCCGGTGGGATGCAGTTGAAGAAATTGTAACAGATAATGGAAAGAATTACATCACCGCCATCAAATGGCTCGCTGAAAAATATAAAATATACCACATTCACATATCACCATACAACTCCCAGGCAAATGGAGTCATTGAACATCGGAATTTTGATGTCCGGGAATCCATGATAAAGTCCATAGAAGGTATCCCATCAAAATGGCCTGACACTGCACATTCTGTATTCTGGGCTGAGTGGGTGATGACACAAAAATCCACCGGATATTTACTGTTCCACATCACACATGGCATTGAGCCTTTGTTCCCATTTGACCTCACAAAAGCTACATACCTCGAGGCTATCCCAACTGATCTCATCTCTACAACAGAACTCATTACTGCCGATGCCATCATGCTTTAGAAAAGACCCAAGGACTTGAAAAAGGTGCAGCAGGACGTCCTCCACTCCTGCCATGCCCACATATGTCAATACATTCAGGACAATGCCTGCAGTTTCTGCGATCACAACTTCTCTCCCGGAGCATTGATTCTGGTCCAGAACTCTGCCATCAAATCATCCAATGACCAGAAATCCAAACTCTGATACTTTGGGCCCATAATTGTCATCAAGTGTCTCTGTACCGGTTCCTATGCACTCGCTGAATTGGACAGATCCATATCCCAACTCCGGTTCGCAGATGCCATACCACCCATGCTCTGTGCAACATATCTCCATTACAACCATTCTAGACATTCCCAACCTCGATATCGAGTCACACACATATGAGCCATCCTTCAAGGACCGGAACCCCTGGTCATCAGATTCCGATGCCGACTCCGATCTCTAGATTCAAAACAATTTTGTCCAAGAGAGTGTGTATTGGCACACCACACTACTGAAAGCCCTAACAGAGGACAGAACCTCCACAAGACATTATTCTGCACACTCCAACTTATAGGTCCTGACCAGGCTTCGCCGGCATACATGAATCTGGTGGCCAAATTCCATTACATCCCATTTTCCATCTTTCTCAGAACTGCAAAATGCACAAAAATAGACCAAGAAGACAAAATTTATGGGCCACAGGCCCGACGTGCTATTTACAATACAAGATCAATTTTTTTTTCTTTCTTTTCTTTTAGAGCCTCACTCCATGCACCCCAGCTTAATCCTCCTCCCCACTCCACTCTGACTCCATCTCATCCTCCTTCTTGTCCTCCACCTGCACCAAAACCCCACTGACCAGCTCACCCAGCACTGCATATATCTCTGATGTGAGCCTCCACAGCAGTGTGGCACTCATCATCACCCACAGAGGTGACACGTCAGCCATGAGCCCAACACTTGCCAGTGGGAGCCTCCTCTGCATGCCACTTATAATTCTTCACAGTGGGAAGAGGACTCCACAACATAGGAGAGGGTGGCAAGGGTGGAGGTTGTTGGAGCAGGCCTAGTGGAGATGCTTTCACTCCATGCAGGTCTCTTCAGGCTGCCCACTGCAGTCATGATTGGCACTCATGCACTTGCTGCACACCTACGATCAGGAAGTCGTCAGCTAAGTCATAAAAACAGAGAAGGGAACACACATAAAGGGCATGGCCCCTTTCCACCACCATCCCTCTCTCCTCCTTCCTCTGTGCTGACCTCTTCTTCCTCTCTTTTGGCACCAGCATCCCAGAGGGGGTTATCTTCTGCAGGACCAGCCTCTCTCTTCCACCACCAGGCCTCATCAATTGGATTTGGGCTGCACGTGCAGCCAGTGCCTCACGATCATTGTTGCTCTTTGACCGTCATGTCAGGTCTACCATCTCCATGTCTGCCATCCCTCCCTTCTGAGGCAAGGCAGTGGTCTAAGGTATAAGCCGCAGTTGGGCAGCCAGCAGCTCTATGACTGGCAGTAGTGGGAGGACAGGCACAACTTGTGCCTCATACTGGGGTAGGGCAGGCAGATCCAGGGTGTAGGGAGGAAGTGGAGAGATTCCCCTAGCCCACAGAACTGGAGGCATCACCGGATGGAGAGGTAGAGGCATCACAAGATGGGGAGGTGGAGGCATCACGGGACAGGGAGGGGGAGGCATTGCAATATGCGATAGAGGAGGCATTGCAACATGTGGTAGGGGTGGTGTCTCCAGATGCTGTGGTGGAGGAGTAGGCAGTCGAGGAGCTGGTGGATGCAGGCTAGAATCCAGCCAATTGGAGGCAACCTCGAGGGCAGCCTAGATGTCAGATCGCATCTTGACATTGCCCTGGAGGTGCTGAAGCTGTGCCCATTGTCCCTCCAGCACCCTCTACCAGTCAAGGATCATCAGGTCAGCAAAACAATATCAACCAGGAAACCAAAACATATTGTGGCACTCGCAAACGAGTCTGCCCATTCATCCTATGAGGCAGCAGGTGCATCATGTGTGGGCACCAAAGATGCCGACTCCAGGATGACCATGATGGCATGGTTCCAGTGGTCTTGCAAAGCGATGAGGGCAGCAGTGTCAGACATGGTAGGTGCAGAAAATGAACCTCGAACAAATATCCTGCATATAAAACACTCTAATTCTGGACACATGGCCCTGATCATCAGCCGGGCTTCTCTCATAACAAATGCCTCCATTCCCATATCGGAATACAGTGATCAAAACACATTGTAACTACATAACAATCACGTGGCACTTCCTATCCTGCTGTGAGTGCCCGGCGATGGACCAGAGCCACTCTTTGCTCTATTAGTTAACTACATATAATGGTTCTGGGTGATCTGACCCATGCAGCACCTCATCTAACCTATCAACAAGGTTTCCTAACATTCCTCGCACAGATTCTACCTTGTTCTGTGCCACGAACACTAGATGCCGCCCTTCTGTCAGATCCCCAGTCCGGATCACTGATACTGCTGCATACAGCAGGCCTACGCTCTCATTGACCCCGTCTAAAGCCACCTCCTCTACCTGCACCAAACTAGTATCCAGATTGGCTGCTACTCCTAAAGCCAGCATTGTGGGAGATTCATATGGGTAGACCAGCACTGACATAGACCACCTGATCTCCCCAGATCCTAGGTCAACAATGCTGGACAAAGGTGGAGGAATAGTGCAGAGGATCAGCATGTGCATAGGAACACCTCGGTCATCACACAATACAAGCAGCACCACAGGCCTATCAAGCACAGCAGCATCGACCACCCAGGCTTGCTCAAGCATAACTTGAAGCCAATTGGTAGCCTTGTCATTGATGTACTGCTCATCACCAAGAATCGGCAAACAGATTACGCTCTCGCCAATACGATGCAGGAACTCAAGCTCAATCTACCAAAATCATCATCTATAAAATACTCATGACAGTGCAGGACTCACAACAAGCTGGTATCCTGCCATCAACCAATCATGCCATACCCCAAAACCATTCTCTGCCATTGAAAGATCATCGTGTGCTATCTGGCATAAACGAGAGCAGCCCTCTTTGTATTGTCAAATGATGAGGGATTGGACAGCATAATCAGCAAAACTGCTATAGTAAACACTGTTCCGATTGGTGTAATCCTTTAATGGGCTGTGCAATGACCTCGGAGCACTGCTGCCTTTAAGCAAAAATGTTGCCCAGATCCCGACAATCATTTTCAGCAACAGATTGACCAAGGATGGTCAATATTCAAGCCTGGAGACCTGTGAGGTGCCCTCACTGACTATGCAGGAATCCTGGATGGACCAATCTTCTGTCAGAACTTGGATCCGGAATCATTGGAAACATGGGGCCAGGAAGCAGGACACATACATCGTGACACATCACCCTAGATAAAATATGGCTGGTTGTCCAAGCTACTGCCAAGCACCTGAGGGGTTTAAGCCACACGACGATGGCAGATGGATACAATTCTGATTCTCCAATCATCAGGCTATCAATATCTGGGCCCCACACACACGTGGATGCACCGGAAAAGACATGGTCTATGCTCTTGACAAGGAGGAGCATTCAGAACAATCAGGGAACATCGGACAGTCATAGGCACAGAGGTGTTAGTATAAATAGCTATGGAATACATGTAGATAGGACAGTTGAATACACCCCAACTCTAGAGCCCAATCAAGCTCTTTTCAAACTCGCAAAGAAAAGAAGCTCTGAACCCAGAAACTCGACCAAAGCAAGTAAAGCTCAACCAAGACATAGAAAGAGAATCCAACATCGACCAAGACCTGTAGATGCTCGCACAAGAACAAGACAAGACATGGAACCAACTCTGTCATTGACCTGACTCCGACCCGATCTGCCATCATCTGCTCCCTGATCTCGGGGTTTCCGTCTTGCCCTCTTCTCTCACCTTCCTGCTGCCAGCATTGCTGACAGAAGTCAGCAGTCTTTTCTTAGGTTTCTCAACCCAGCCTCACACCAACAATCACAGCGGAGTTCAAAATCTCACTGCAAGGACTGCGCTACAACATTGGTCTGGTGCAAGGGGTAGTTGATCATAGAATCAGATACAGAGATCTGCTCACATTGTAAGGTTCTCTCACTGACTAGCAGAGAATTTGTAATGACACATACTCCCGCACAATTCCTCTGATAGTTTTCTGATGTTTCTAACACTTTCACGACTCTGGTTCTCCAACTCCGATGTTTTGATGTTCTGATATTCTGATCTCCAGATTTCCATGGGTTTGTCAGGCCATTGAACATCCAGATGACTCACATTTCAGGTTCCAATAACTCATCTTTCAGGTCCCAATGACTCTCATCTCCTCAGTGACATATTCAGGAGGTCCGGAGTTCCAGGTTCTGCTTTCCCATGATTGGAAACTACTATAAATACATCAGATCAGTAAAACTAGTTAGTTTAGTTTCCCCCAGCTCCCTCTTCAGAGGTAAAATTCTCTTTCCACTTTCCAAATACATCTCTTTTTACACTCAGAATGAGTTCTATCTGAGATGACTCCTGCACGACTCCCCTATGGCTTCAGTATGACTCCAGTGCACCAATCCAATATCCTCCAATCACTTTCCAATACATTTCAGTCACTTTTTGATACATTCCAGTCACTTTCTGACACATTCTGGTCACATTCTGACACATTCTGGTGCATCCTGCAGCGATGCCCTATCCTCCTCTGGATATCTCTGAAAACTCCCTTGTTCATCTCCAGCCTTTGCTGACAGTTGTCGGCAGCCCACCATTTGGGTTTCTCAACCCAGCCTCACACCAACAATCACAATGTGGAGTTCACATGGCTTGCTGATGCTCCACATGGCAAGGCTTCAGTGGACTTATATCTCTTGCATGTCCTGCTTATCCCAGCATCGACTAGCCCTCTCCTCCATAGCATTTGAATATGTTGGACTGACTACAGATGACTATATCACTGAGAGTCATCCTTATGTAGCACATATCCTTTCACTATTAATGATCCCAGCTATAAGAAGAGTTCTGTATATTATCTGAAAGTGATTGGCCCAGATCCAAATACTGTCAGGATTGCATGCAAATGCAAAGGCTGTTTACTTGAGGACAGAAGCACATGCTCCTCCTGCATAGCACTATCTGTAAATGTTGACCTTGCAAAGCATAGCTTGTCCTGCATGCACTTGTGGAGCTGTTGAGTCTTACTCAGAAATAAATAGCAGGAATTTGTCAAAGCCATTGTAGTTGAGGAGGTTTTTGATTGATAATAATTGTTCATGATCACACATAAAGCATGACAACTTCTTGTAGGAGGGTGTAAGAGGAACTATAGCACATGTATAAGACACAATCCTGTATATCCTCCATGTTGACATCAATCAATGTATTACAAAATATGTTTACCACATCTACAACCAAGGAAAAGCTTCCTAGAGTGAAAAAACATATGTAAGGATGTAGTTCATGTGTTATTGGTTTTCTTTTCAATCTTCTTGCCTGTTACACTAAGGTTCAGCTTCAGTTCAGCACATGTCCGCTGAAGTCTTGCTATAAGGAGCATCAGCAAGCCATGCATATTCCACATAAGCAGATATCTGTATCTGATTCTATGATCGACCATCTCTCGGTCTGGTGCATTTTGTCCTGATTTTGAGGAAGCTGTTGACTTTCTGCCCCGTGCACATGACCTTCAAATTAGAAAAATATTATATAAGCTGCTGAGTTTGTTTTTTGAATTGAGCTCTGCACGATGTGGGCCACAACTCTTGCTCTCAACCTCCATCCTAGTCTGTTGACCTGCATCAGCCACTCTCCATGTGTAAGCTATTGCAATCCACCTCCTCCATCTCACCCCAAATTTATGCTGGCACGCACTCTGAAACTCATGTTCGTGACATACCACAGTTGCGATGCATCTACAATTATTGCCAACTACATGCTTCAAGGACCTATGGTGCAACCACAAAACATGGCCTTGTACATGGCTCAGGCCAGCACAATTTGGGCTGTGCCACAAGTGAGATGCATCATGGGATGCTCTGTACCTCACATTGTATTTCTGCATAGACAACAGTTAGTATAGCGAAGAATATTTAAGTACATTATTGTTAATGTCATAGTCAAAATTCTCATATAACTTTTATTTTCCTACACATGTACAGGCACAAGCAATGCCCTTGCCTTGTCTGTTTGACTTCAATAAAGTTCTCTAAAATATCAAGTTCAAACTCAGTTCTTGGCTTGTTTCAGCCAGTTGCCATTTTGAGATGATTACTGAGAATTTCTATTTTGGAAATCACGTGCATGGGGCAAAAAGTTGCCAACTATTTCGAGGGTGGTATCACAATGTTACTTACTATGATAGTTTCCTGCCTATTCGAGTCATTCTATCATACTGGAACATCTTATTTTTTCTTCTTCTAATCTCTCACACCATCAACACATAGCACATGGATGAAGGACCTTATGCAGCATTTTTGCACCTAGAGTAATGCGAGACCAATCTTTAGGATACAGAAGGGATGGAAACAATGCCTATAAGTTTAAATCCCCTAGAAACATCACAAATGCAACAGTCCTTGTGCCCCACCCTTACCTCTTTTGTCGAGCTCCCTTGTGGTGATTTATATGCCATGAAATGTTTGAATGTTACTAGCCAGTTTCTGCTAATGACAAAAGCATGTTACTCTGCTTGCTTAGCCTTGCATGCACTGTCAACTACAAACCTGATAACTGCAAACATTCAGCATTATTTCAAAGAACATGAGGTGTCTACTGACTACAATGAAGAATACAAATGGCCTCCAATAATCACAGATGACTATGCTGCCAGCATTGTTTTGGTCCTCAGTGAACTTCGACCAATACATCAAGACATTCAACAAGACAGCTTAATGTTGCAATCCAGCATGCTCTTCACATGACTGTGTTCCAAGTGCATACAACAGGCTTGTATGCAGCATTTAACATCTCTCTTTCCCCCAATCATATCTCTCTTCCTATCTAGACCCTAATATAGTAGAAAAGGACCTTCTTTCACATGGCCATGTTGAGTGCTTGATGAAGCTGTGAAGATGCTACTGAAAAATAGTTCTTACTTAGAAATTCAAATTTCATTGCCTTCAGCACATCAATGATGGGCATATTATGAGATCAGCAGGGAAGATAAGATATCTGAGCATGATATGACACTACCCTCAAAATCACGACAAAATGCACCAGATATTATAGCAGTGTCCTCTGCAGCCACTTTTCAATCTCCACATATGTGGCAAGGATCAAAGCAGACCAAAGGCTGGATACCACAAAATGTCTGGATATGAGACTACAGATGTAGACTTGTGAACCATTTATGCTTGCAAGCTCTCTGTGCCAATATTGATTTGTGATGCTGCTTATATAATTTTTGAGGCATATGATGAGAAGAAAGGTTGGCAAGCTTGTGAGCATACTGGGACATCTTGTTGCTCTTTTGGCAGAGCCTGCCAAATGGGCCCAATAGCAATGTCTATGGCAAGAAAGAGAAAAATACATAGAAAAATAAAATAAAATAATGCTGGTGAGCCCATTTTTGGTCTGTCAGACTTGACCTCTTAACTAAGAACTCTTACTGACTTCCTTTACTGAGTCGCCATCTTCCAAAACCATTAAAGCAATTTGTTGATATAGGATAGAGCACTGCATCACCATTCACATTCACCACAAGGCATGGGAATATTCTCAGAAATGACTGAGATTGGACACACATCAACTTGTCCTCGACTTTCTCTTTCTCGTTTCTGGCTGCAATCACTTATCTTTATATAACTCTCTCAGTTAACTCTAGCTCTCTTTTGATATGTGTAAGTAAATTCTTGACATGTTTTGATTATTGTTTCTCATTCTACAGATCTTTTCTTTTCTGGAGTGCAAGTGAAGTCTGTAGATAGATACTCTAGCACCTTCCTCCCCTATAATGGAGATGTGAGATTCCAATTTCCTGATATATCTTTGCCAGCCACTGCTGTTCACATTGCCAAAATAAATACCAGGGTCCACAACTCATCTCTCAATTGCTCTCTGCTGCTGCACCTGATGCCCACCAGCAGTAGCTGGCAGGCTGGAGACAGCAGCTGATACTCTTGAAATAGAATGGCCTTGGGTCTTGAAAAGGAAACACATTCTGGAAGCAAGAGGAAGCAATTCCTAGTTCTATAGAAAATGTATCTTGTAATTACCACTCATTATATACTGAATAGCCATTTTTATTTCTGTATCTCTTCTCTGCAAACTCTCTCTGAATGTCACTGGCTCTACACAATGGCTGAACAAAGATGCAAGGTTCTGAGGCCTGTAGAATGGGTTGAGTTGAACACAGGGGCTCAAATATTTTATTATATAATACCATATTTCCAAAATCCGCTATCAGTATTGGTATCTGCTACAGACATCATCAGCGAGCTGCCAAGTGAAACCACTCGACTTCAAAAAAATATAGCCTCAACTTAAAAAAAAAAAGTGCTCAAATTAAGTATATAAAAAACCATTTTTATTGTAGATAGAATCAAATTGGCATAAAAATTAGAGAGGTATATTTTTGAGTTGGACTTCATCATCGACAGGTGGATCTTGTGTGGATTGTGCATCAAATCCATGCCATTACTACTGGCAGTGCTCACTCAGCATTCTCCATGTCAGAATCATTGCTATATGAGTCAGATATATGTACCAGCATCAACTCTAGGTCCAATACATGCACATACCAGCCTCACAAGCTTATAATCAGCATTTTCACCCAACCCACAACACTGATTAATTCTGCTCCCCAACTGCAGACCACTCCTATCCATGCTCCTACCCAACAAGCCATACCAGATCCATTATCACTGAATTTGACATTGTGGATGTTGGAGAATTACAGTATATCTCCATCATGTGCACAGTCTACCTGTCAATGACAAAGTCAAACTCAAAAAATTACCCTTCTAGTTTTGATGCCATCATATTCTATGTACTCTAAAAACAGTTTTTTTGTATACCCAATTTGAGCACTTTTTGACATAGAGGCCACTTTCTTGTTGAAGTCTCGAGGTCTCATTTGGCAAGCTCTGCCAAAACAATGATGTGATGGCCCAGCCAGCTTCACATCTGAATGAGTTCCATGAGTTGTCATATGACATGAAGCCAGATGAGGATGAGCCTACTTCAGATGCTACTCCAGGAATACTAGGCTCGTCTCTATCTGGCTTCACATTATATGACAACTCACAGAACTTGTTCAGATGCGAAGCCGGCTAGGCTGTCTCATCATTGTTTTGGCAGAGCCTGCCAAATGAGACCTCAAAACTTCAACAAAAAAGTGGCCTCCATGTCAAAAAAAGTGCTCAAATTGAGTATACAAAAAACTGTTTTTAGAATACATAGAATACAATAGCATCAAAATCAGAAGGGTAATTTTTTGAGTTCTACTTTGTCTTTGCATAGTCCACCTGTCGATGACAAAAGTCCAACTCAAAAATTTACCCCTCTAATTTTTGTGTCATTTGATTCTATCTACAATAAAAACAGTTTTTCATATACTCAATTTGAGCACTTTTTTGAACTTGAGGCCATATTTTTTCGAAGTTGAGTGGTCTCATTTGGCAGGCTCTGCCAAAAGGGTGACAAGATGTCTCAGTCTGCTCACAAGCTCGCCAACCCTTTCTCTTCAGTCACATGCTCAAAAATTATATAAGCATGTCACAAATTAATGGAGCTTGTGAGCGTGAATGGTTCACGAGTCTACAGGAATACTATCACTGGGAGAGAGTTTACAAGCTCCAACAAGATCCTTCAATATTGAGAGAACACTTACACTTTCTGGTACCCTTCTTGAGAATTATATGTCTGTAGAGTACCACTTGATATGAATATAAAAAAATCTTGCAGAACAGAGGCCAGCAAGAAAAGAAATGGATGAAGTTTACAAAATCTCAAAATATGTGTACACTTGGCATGGACTTTACAAGATCAGTCACATCAAGGTCACAGTCCAATGCACCAGTTTTGGGCAGAGATTCACATTGAATGTCACAGAAATCTGTAAGGTCGACCTTCATCTCATGCAGCATGCGACATCCACACACCAGACATGAAATTGGCATAGTTCACTAGCATCTTGATGTGTTTTACATTGGCTAGAAGGCTTCTTGCACTCCTAGATCAGGTGATTCAAGCCAGATCTGATTTTCTGATGCTTGTAAATACAGCTACACACAAATGTTCAAGCCTGTAAACTCATGCACAGAGGATTTTATATTTAGCTGACTGTTCATGACAAAACTGCAGTCCCAATGCAATTCATTAAGTGTAGAAGGTATGAGAGACAAAATGAAGTCGAAAAACCAGATTTGTAAAGCCAATACCCCGTGTGAACCCCCCCTCCAATAATAGTACTGGACATTTTGACTCCAGACCACTTGGAAATTTATTCTAATATATACTGGAGGCTCCCTACCAAGTTTTATGAAGTGAGCTCCTCACATTGTGGAGATATTGCAGATCATCCAACTGAGAGATCGTCCAATGATATGGGGAGGTATACTAGTAGCCTATAGTACTACTGTACCATTTCGACTGTATGTTCAGTAACACGTAACAATTTGATGTGAACTAAACCTAAATGTAGTTCCGTAATGCTAACAGTGGGTAGGTGAATCTAATATAAACTGAAATTTTGCAGCAGTTAAAATAATTTTTTTCCATGCTCTACAGTGTGAGAAATACCTTTAAAGCTACATGTATTATGATGATGTGTACCAGACCTCTTGAGTCTTTATTGTGGAGCTTGCTCCCCTTTTATTTGCTTAGTGCTTGAGATTTCTTAGTGACACGTGACCCCCATTAAAAACACTTGTATTTGCCTTTGTGTGGTGTGAGTGCCCAGGCAGCGGGGCCGATTCAAAGCCAGCAACTGGTGAGCAGTCGTTTCCGGCTGAGTTTCAACCATTCAAACATGGCGGCCCAGACAATGGAGAGATGGTGGTCGCTCAGCATCCTGCTTCTCCTTGTTCCCTGTGCCAGAACTAACAGACAGATATTTTCTTCTCATCTGCAAATATGAGGTGCTGATGTACTTAGTTGCAATTGATCATTTACTCCTATCCACTTGCTGCTTCAAGAATTCAAGTTGTGTCCTTGTGATACAGTATACCCTGACTTGGGGACCCATATATTCACTAGTCAATCCATCCAGGGTTCAGATAATATAAAATATTATGTTACCACAAGTACTAAGTCTCTAATATAAGCCTCTCTCAAAGTACTCCAATGCTGACTTGCCTGCCAAACACACCTTTGATGGGTAAGCACTGAGCATGGGTTTCCATCTGGCAATGTACTTATTTGTGACTTATATGTCTGCTAAGTTGAATCCTGCATCATTTTCTATCTACTGCTCTTGTTATACTCGACTATGTAGCATGATATAGGGTACTTGCAGCCAATCAACTTAACATTTGAATAAGCAGGAAACATCCATCAATACACCTGCACTTGACA
>JABCKG010007754.1:0-20123 GCA_018851835.1 Hypsizygus ulmarius | reverse complement strand
AGTGATCATGACAAGGAAAGACAAGCATGCTCAAGTTACGCACTGTGGTGGAGTAAGTTCTAGTGAACGTCTTGGAGTCAATCGTGTTCGGGATGAAGAACACCCCATTCGGCTAATAATGGTGAGACTCGACATCTTGGGGACTTCATCTCTGAAGTACTCACGTCTCCAGACAACTGTTGCAACTCGTGAGAAACGAAAGCACAATGATACACTGCATCTTACCGGAGCAGAAGCAGGTGGAATGCCTAAATTTATGAAAGTCTTGATAATGCGAATTAGTGCGTAAGATGAAGAGTCATTTGAAAAGCGAGAGATACCTCAAGGGCCTTGACCTCGATATCAAGATATGTCTTTGTGTGTGCAGTTACCAATGGACCTGATTTAAGGGAAATGCATATTCAAAGCTGCTAATAAAGCGTGAAATATGCTGACCATCAGTGCCGACATTCCAATTTTCGACATTCAACCCACGAGAATCCTTCGGAAGGGGAACGAACCTATAAACCACTTCAACACAGAGTATAGAGACCCAAATTGCAGCAATTTAATATACTTCTCAGCTTTGTTGACATATTTCTCGTAGTTCTTCCAGTTCCACCCGGGATTACCTTGACATCGCGATTGGTGTTCCATCGATAGACCTATCATGAAGTTGATAACTTACCCAGTCGCTCCAAGTCTAATCATTGTGCATCTTGGTCAGTTCTTTGTCTGTTGCGATATATGCATGACCTTACCATCGATGTCGCCAGAAGGAGGTTTAGTCCAGCACATAAGATTAATGCCGGAGCCGCCTCCGAGGCCTCTTCCACTGAAAGTGCCAATTTCATTATTTAAGGCAAGATGTAAGCTCCAAAAGGGCTACTCACGAGCGCCACATGAGCTGGGTTCCGTTGAGATGCTTTTGCGGTTTCTGAGGTAGTGTGGATAACAGAGTAAGGATGCTGAAAACTCCATTCGAGAAAGTATTTACCGTCTGAAAGGCCCAATCATACTCTGGCTTTCCGAATTGCAAGCCGAACTGAGCAGGCCTCACTTACAAGACAGCGCGTGAGTCAAATATGTCATATGCTTGATGTGGTGACTTACGCAAAAGATTGTCGTTAAGATTGGCCGGGCCAGCTTCTAAGACTAGGACGGATGTCTTAGGATCTTCAGTCAACCTTGCAGCGAGGACGAGCCCTGCTGTCTAAAGACACAATCGTCATTGTCAGATTGTTGCTGTTGAAGTTGCATATAAACTAACTCCTCCCCCTGCAAGCGCGAAAAATTAGATCGATGGAAATGTATGTTCAAGGGTGACAAACGCACCGAGAATAACGTAGTCGAAAGATTCATTTGACACAGTTGCGATTGAGACGAGAGGCATCCTAGTGGATCGATGTAGGCGGTGGAAGGTAAATGTTGAACTTCAGGTTGACTTCAGGTGTGCTAAATACGAATTGGTGCACAGATCTCTTACAAACCAACGCAGAGGATACCGAATACGCCGGTGATCGGAAGCCCACAGAACGCATTGATTCCACTGATGTCTTTGTAATTGCCAATGCGCACGGGCTGCAGCGGGGTAGATCACCAATCTGCAAGAATTTGACTGGATAGGAGCTTGAGACATTCGGTGCGGTCATGAGTGCCATTGGTGGCAGTTGGGAACGAGAAACTGATGGAAAGTCCATGCTATGGAATCACATCGCAGTAATGATGATCAAGGCTGTCCAACACTGGAGAAGTCGAAGAGGTCCAGCAAGAGTGGGATCCATTCGAGACCTTGATTAAGCGGCTCTTTCCGTCGAATCGAATTCAAGTGTATTGTGGGAGGCCATATCAACAGCTATGAGCACTTTGAGAACAATCCATGGCCTTTCGATGTGATAGTGTCTGATAGTGTCTAAGAATCACAATGGAAGCGCGCGTGCATCGTGACCTTGGAAACATGGAAAGCTGAACCCAAGTTATTAATAAACCACCATGAGGCGGCGAGAGAACGCAAGATGAACTTAAAAGCGACCCACAGCGACCCACTCTATTTACCCGAAAAAAAGACTGAGTGCTTGATCTACACTGCCACTGCCTTCGAGTTTTCAGCTTCTGACGACGGACAACGTAGTAGCATACAAGGAGTGGACAGGGCGTCAGACCACCGTAGGCGTCGGTATATAAATCAAATAATCTTCGTTACCGTGTAAACATCATGAAGTCCTAATAATATCGACAATAACTATATTAAACCTATGTATGCAATAGCTTGACTATGAAAATCAAACCGAGAGGACAGAATGATAAAAACATAAAGTATACACACAAGTTAAGGAGCGAAAGAAAACATCAATAGGAAGCAGGCCAGGGCGCCACCGACAACGGCTACGGACACTCCTGACCTGGAACCTGCATTCGCACTTCCAGAGGACTCGTTGTTGACTCCGAATACAGGGTTATCGGCCTTCACAAAGTCAGCAGCACGCTCAGCAACAAGGTAAATAGGAGCCTGAGTATGAGCACTAGGAAGATGAGGCTACAAAATCGTTGACAAAAAAGTTAAAGACGAAGTATTACGACAGAGAATTATTCACGACGCTCACCAGAACGGACCCGTCAATGATTCTGAGACCCTGGACACCCTTGACCTTGAGATCCGGATCGGTGACCCCGTACTCTGCTCCCTTCGGACTCATCAAAGCAGTTCCGACGGGGTGGAAGAAGGTCGCAGCATTTGCACGGGCATACGCATCCAAAAGTTCATCTGTTGTCGCATTACCGAAAGTACCAAATGGTGCAATAATGTAGTCTCTCCAGACGCTGCCAGTCGCGAAACGTTGCGCGAGCTTAATGGATTCGCGGAGGGCGAGTCTGTCAAATTCGGTGCCGAGGAAATTAGGGTCGATGGTCGGTTTAGCGAAGGGGTCAGAAGAGGAAAGCTTCGTGTAGCCACCTGACAAAAAAAGGTTAAGAAGTATCAGACAATTGCATGATGTTACTTACGGGATGTCGGAGAGGTGACGGACGTGGTGATAGTGAAGAAGCTTCCGTTGGGTGGGGTTGGGATACCGGGTGCAACCCATAAGTTCTGTCGACGAGCACCTGTCAAGCATCTTCGTTGTTTTATCGTTGAAAAATTACTCACCGAAAAGATCATCTCGAGATGAGCACCTTTTGGACCAGATGAGGGATCACCAAATTCTTCTAGTAGCGCAGAGTCATCAGGCAACCTGAAGAAACCAATATGGTTGCAGACACCCGATGTAAGAGGTCCGGTCTTATTCGACACCCATCGTTCGATGTTGGAATGAAGAGTATCGGATGATCGGAACAATCCATCAAAGCTTTCGTTTCCCCTGACAGAGTAGACATTGGCCAAGAGAGGATGGTCGGAGAGATTCTTGCCCACAGAAGGGTTGTTGACGATAGTCCTGATACCAACTTCGGTCAAGTCATTGTTGTCACCGATGCCAGAGAGTTGAAGGATAGTGGGGGTCCCGATTGATCCGGCAGAAAGAATAGTTTCCTGAGTTGACGTTACGGTTGTCACTGTGTCTGCCCATGACATACATCAGCCAAGGAACTTGAGTCATGAGTGGCAAAGGTCTACCTCCAGCCCTAGTGGCAAATTCTACGCCATGGAAGACAGGGACGTCGTCTTGAGTACCCGTCTGAACAAGTTTCGTGACTTGTGCGTTAATAAGGACATGAAGGTTAGGTCGCTTGAGAAAATCTGCGGAGAGATAAGCGGTCGCGGAGCTACTCCTGGCACCACCTCCAATACTTGCTTGTGACCATGCTGTCGAATAATGAGTGTGGCCCTTGAAATGATTGAACAGCAGTACTCACCAATCCCTAGGACATCTCCGCCGTTATGATCTTCGAGGAATGGAAAGTCGTCAGAAAGTTCTTCAGTCGTGGCGAGGACCTTCTCATCCAAGGTATTGGGATGGTTTGGCAGACTGATTTGGAGGATACCGTCTGTTCCATGAGCAGCCGAGCTGAATTTGCCTTTAGTGTCACTACCATCAGCAGGAGCTACAAATTTTTCATGCTGATTAACGTAAGCGTGAGTAAGAGGTCAGTTCAAAAAAAAAAATGATGATCTCCGTACCTTTGCGAAGTATGTTTTGATGTTATCCCATCCCCAAGTAGAATCCTGAGTTTCTTTGGCGATTCTTTCAAAATCATCGGATGAACCTCGAGTGTAGACCATATAGTCTGCGCCGAATATGTCAGCGACAAGGGCATGGAACTAATACGAGACGATACTGACTGACGGAGCTACTCCCCCCAAGCATTCGTCCTCTTGAATAAGGAATAACACGATTGTCATAACCCTTCTGCTCAACGGTCGTGTAGTTCCAATCGTAAGGTGTATTGGGAACTAGAGAAGGTCCGAGGAGAGGTATGGCTGCGGCTTCAATACCTTCGTGCCTGCAATACTTAAAATCAACAACGAATCACAGTCAAGATGATAATTCCCTACGAGATTCCAGCTTCGAGAACAAGGACAGACACGTCTTCCTTTTCCGATAATCGATTCGCAACAACATTACCAGCTGTTCCACCTGTCCACATCAATCAGATTCTGCTCATGTCTTCGAAACTGACAAGATGTACCGCCCACAATAATATAATCGAATGTTGTTTGCGGTAGTTCTGAAGGAGCGGTGTAGAGTGCACTGAAAGCAGGTGACACTAATGTAAAGAGAAACAGAGATGACCAGAGGGAATTAGGGACTGGCATTATAGGCGGAATTGAGGGAGTCAAGCAGATTCCTCGGGCGTTTAATAGTAGCAACAGTTTGCCAAGGGGTTCGGCGGTGAGTCGGTAAAGCTGAAGGCAAAGAAGATCTCCTGTCTTTGGGGATAGGGACGTGCCGTCACATCAGCCATGTCAAGACAAGACAACATCGCGCTTCAAACCCATATGTCGCGAACTCGTAAGTAGGCAAAGCGACCGGAAGTATCAGGTGTCTCGTGGAACGAACATAGCGATGAGATAGTACACCCATCAGACTTCTCTCCGAATGACATGATGGAATAAGGTCTAATAAGGTTAACTCCCTCCAGCAGGAAGAGTTTGGATGGGAGAAGGAAGGCGTCTAGAACACAGATTTTCGAACATCCAACTCGATCTATGGCATCCTGCTCGTGATTTTGCGACACAGATCTTGCCAAGAAACAGCGGAGGTCAAGATGTGTAGTTGCAAGTTAAATCGGAGAACTGGTGCATATTGTTGTTATAGAATGATACGTACACGGTATGACTGTAGCCTCTCTGCACGTGCAGCTACGCGCACGCAGAATCAAATACCCACAAACAATATAGTGGCGTCGTCCTCGCTCAGGCTCCTGAGGCCCGATCTTTGATTATAATGGTCGATTGACCAATGTGAAGAGCGGGCTTCCCGCGGAATAGCGCGGAATACTGGTTTACCTTCTTAAGGTTCATCTATGTCAATCGCTCAAGACCTCTCCAGACCTGTCTGCTGCGTGCCCTCGGCAAACTTCACTTCATCGGGAATCAATGAGGCTTGCGCAAAAGTATTGGATGCTTGATCCACAGGCTTTGACTTCATGCCTCTTATGCGGGTAGCCACCAGCAATTTCTGTGCCTCGTCTTCAGTAACAGGATCTTGCACCACATGGTACACTCACCCTACCTTCCATCAATCACCTCCTACCTCCGCTCAACGTCCACAAACAGGATCAACGTAACTCTTACCTAGAATGACTCTGGCTCTCGTTATGCATCTTGGCACCTCGGGCTCGGTGTACTACAATTAGCATCTGTTCTACGGTTTCTGTAGCCACTTGCATCATCGACCTCGCGCCTCTCTGGAAAGAAGTGGCGACTGCTACGCAGTATAAGCAGGGTGCAGTCATGCACCCCAACGAATTACTGCTGGACACCGCGCATGACTCCCGAGGACTGTTTCTCACTGCTCAACTTCTACATCGATGCTTAAGTCCTATCCTACAGAATGGAGGAACGAATGATGGTGTCTGTCTATGTAGGAGAAACTATTTAAATCCGTCTCTCGATCTCATCATAATATTGGCTTCGTCAGCCTTCACCAACTTCTTAGATTATTCTGTTTACGAGAAACATTAAACCAGTTCGGAAAGCTTCGCGCTCTCCGTATGATATTCGCACATACTTCTTTCGCCTCTAGAATCCTGTCTCTTCGTCTCTAGTTCTGGCTGATGGCTGGCTAGGCTGGTCAAGTCCTGCCTATCGTACATACATACAGTACCTAATCACTATATGGACCTTCTGACACTGGTTTCCTTCAAAAAAAGGACATCATGATCTGTCAAATTCCAGGATCGACATCTGACAAACAATTGACATCCGACATTACCCCCCTTGTGGTATCTCTCGTATCACAGTCATTCTTTGCGAGGGTCATGGCCTTTCACGATCACTCATTTTCCTCAACGTCCATCAGTGCCTTTGTAGATATCGCGACAGTAAAGAGCTCTTCCTTGACCCACCTTCAACATCGTCTGATGGTCTCGTCGCATCTGTGTTACCCGAGCAGTGGGAGTCTCTTGGTCCTCATCTACGGACTATCACACTGCTAATCGTGCCTTAGGCACCACAAGATGGAAATTTTCCTCGTCTCGACCAGTTTCAACTCGTCGACCTTTCTTAGGACCACCTATCCTGGGCCTTTTTATAGATTCATACCCAGTGCAAAGAACTGTTGTCGGGCGATATTGACCGCACTTGCTATGCAGTGGGCTTTGGGCCTTGACTGTTGAATGCGATGAATCTGAGCCCTGTTCGTGGTGGAGCCAGAGTGAAAGGCATCAATTGAATCCATGAAAGAAAAGTGTCATTTAAGTTGGGAGGTACATAAAATCCCATCTTTGTTTTCCCATCCATATATGATAGACTAGAAGTCGGAATAAGTATACACAGTACTACATATGATGAACAAGCCATCCAACGGTCCCACATATACATTCATACAGACCAGGCTGCTATGGCAATTACCAGTCTTCCTCTTCTCCGGACTCCTCCTCCCTCTCTGATGGCGGCGGCGGCCAGAAGCTATCAATGATTGAAACATCACTCTCGCTAGCTTCGCCTGTCTGATCAGTGTTGGTGGCCTCGGCACCAGAAATATTATTACCCGACTTGCCACCACCCGACTGCAATAGCTTGACTACTTCCCAGAACGCTGCCTCAGCATTGGTGGCCGCATCATCAGGGGTGTCAGGCAGCGGTGAAGCAGGTAGCAGCGATGCTGGAATTATATATGTCTTCTGGTTCTGCACTGATTCTTGCTCCACGGTGAGTGGGGGAGAAGGATGCTCGATGTAGAATGTCGTGAAAAGAGGCCTTGCTGAAGGTGATTCGGGTTTCGAAGACGAAGTCTCGGCGGGTGGCGTGAGTAGAGATGGGGAGATAGAGGGATCGTTCAAGGGAGTGGCTAGTGTGAGTAAAGCATCCAGGTATGGCTTAAGCAGCTGCTCAGCCGAAACTGACTTCGACACGGGTGATGATAGCGGAAGGCCGATATATATAATCCCTGTAGCAAGGCTTGAGAATTTAAAACAAAATAAATAAGGTACAGAACGACAAACATTTTCCCTTGGGAGTCGACATAGTCCCCTCCCCCGTCACGAGAACAGTGGCAGCTGTGGTCATCGAGCCTCCACCAACACTAGCCGGGGGAAACACGATTATACCTGCATCGAGTGGCTGCGGAGAGGGAGTCTCGGACTGAAACTCGGAGAATTCTGGGGCATAAGCTTCCTCAGATTCCGCATCTGTGGTCGTCGAGGAGGCTTCTTGATTTGAAGGCGAAACAGACGGAGGGAAGTTTATGGCTTGATCAATAATAGCAATGCATCGGGCGACCGAGGCGTCTGCGTTTTCACTTTCTGGTGAGGAATTTTGAAGCTGTCTTGTATCCGACACAAGATGTGAGGGGACATGAGAAGCCGATGAAACGATGACCTTCGCCGTCAGCGTGTCTGGAAAGTCCTCCAGAATAATGGAGTAGCGGGGTTGAGATTGGGAGCCACCTTGTTCCGAGTCATTTGTAGAAGGAGGAGTGTGCGTTATCGAGAGGATGCGTCTTCCGAGTATATAAACGCCTCCGCTGACTGCTGCGGCACGACAAAATCCTTGCGCAGTTTCTCCAGATCCACCGTAGTGACCTACGAGAAATGAAGATGGCCCGTATCGACCAGCCGAACGAAGGTATCGTCGAATGCGCTGCAGCGCTGGAAGAGTAGGATCTGACCAAGCCGATCGGTCAATAAACACCCCTCCATGCTAGATATCGGCCCACCTGCTGAAGAGAAACAGAATGCGAGAGAATACGTTATTGTCGAGGCAATATCATCATTCAAGGAGAACACGTTCTTGAGAAACGCCTCAAAAGCCATGTCATGCGCGCCTTCTAACTCCTTTTTGCTCTCGAATTCACCAACGGCAAACATAAGAAACCGCATCAGTCGCCTCTTATCAACGAGACTTATATCCTTGCTCTTGAACACATCTTCCTTCGTCCCCGGGACATTCTTAATAAGCCCCGAAACATCATAGACGCCGACGCGCTCCAACAGACGGAATCCCCCATACTTGGCAACTCCGGAAGACACTAGAGAGGATATTAGAGGTCCTATAGAGGGTATGACGGATGGCCGGAGGCAAATGGAGTACTGCCGAGATTGAGAGGGTGTACTGAGTGAGTGAGTTACTGAAGTGAATCTGGGGTTGCTTCCCGATGCTTGACAATCGGCCCATTGTACGAGTTCCTCTAGATTGAGACTTGCTTCTTCCGCGCCGTAGTATGAGTTTTCGTCAATATGAGCTACACTGAACCCTGCCTTCGCGAGTGCACTACAGGTTGACGAAACATGAGGAATGGTCGGATATAGTTGAGGATGTTTGAAGCTCACGCAGCAGTTATTGACTCTGTAAGACCAGTTCCTATTATCAATACGTCGAAGTTCCCATCGTCCATTAGTACGATTCCTCAAACCCAGCCTTGCAAGTGAACACTGTTCGAAGAGGAGGAGGTCCTGAGGAGGCGCGTTCGTTTTACGTAACCGAGATCGAGAGTAATTAGATCACCTGACGCGCGTTCACTTGCCCTAAACCAAGTTTTCCCGCCCAGAAAATTTCAATATAGATTTTTGGACAGTCAAATCTTGCTCTCCCCTCTGCTATCACTACTCTCAAAATGGCCAAATCTGACAAGAAAGGAGATAAAAAGGTCAAATCGGCTGCCCCGAAGGTCGACAAGAAGGCTTCACCCGCAAAGGTTTCAGTGAAAGTGAAAGAGATTGTCGCCAAGGTCACTGTATGTTTTTTCCCCCTTCATTCGCTCGTCGAACAGCACTGACATGGGATATCCTTAGAAAAAGAGTAAGGATAAGGCGCCCGTAAAGCCTGCAAAGAAGGTCGAGAGCGAGAGCGACTCCTCAGACTCAGAGGAAGAAGTTGCCAAACCAGTAAAGACCAACGGGAAGGTATGTTTTTCATATCTTTTTTTCTTTCTCATACACGATCGACTCATGTTACCGTCAAATTCAAAGGCCAAAGCTGAATCTTCAGATGAGACTAGTGAAAGCTCATCGGAAGACGAAAAACCCAAGGCCGCACAGGTGAAGGCATCGCCAGCCAAGGCTGCACCTTCGTCCGAGTCCTCAGACTCTGACTCCAGTGACGAAAAACCTGCACCCAAAAAGGCACCCGCGAAGGCCGCACCTCCCACACTTGCCGCCAAGAAGGCGCCGGCGAAGAAGGCCTCTTCTTCTTCCGACTCCTCAGACTCTGAATCCAGCGATCACGAGGCGCCTAAAAAGTCTGCCGCCTCAAAGGCCGTTCTGCCCACACCCGCCGCCAAGAAGGCCGCACCCAAAAAGGCTGCCCAATCATCAGACGAATCATCTGAATCTGAGTCTGACGATAACCCCGCGCCTACTACAAAAGCAGCCGCAAAAACCGAAGAATCTTCTGACGAATCCTCTGACGACGAGCCGGCGAAACCCGCTGCAAAGAAGGCTGCCTTGAGCTCTGAAGAATCTTCGGAGGATGAGGATAGCGATGTGGAGATGGCCGACGCACCCGCAGTCAACGGAGGTGATACTCTATTTCCTTTTCCGTTAAGATCTACGCTAACCCGCAACATTCAGGTAAACGCAAAGCTGTGGATGATGCTCTCGCCCCACCCAAAAAGGTGAAGCTCGCCAATGGCGACGCTGCACCTGCCGGAGAGGGCGCCGAGGAGGGGAAATCCATTTTCGTTGGCCGCCTCTCTTGGTCAGTCGATAACGACCGTCTTGCCCTAGAGTTCGCCGACTGTGGCGAGGTTGTGTCCGCAACTGTCCAGATGGACCGTAACACTGGCAAGTCGCGCGGCTTCGGCTATGTCCACTTCGCTACCGCCGACGCCGTCGAGAAGGCTCTCGAGATGAACGGGAAAGAGATTCATGGACGCCCAGTGAACATCGACCGTAGCCAGCAGCTCGATAAGAGCCAGGTACGGGAGAAGCGCGCACAGGCTTTCGGAGACGCCCAGTGAACATCGACCGTAGCCAGCAGCTCGATAAGAGCCAGGTACGGGAGAAGCGCGCACAGGCTTTCGGAGACGATGCGAGTCCCCCGAGCGCAACGCTCTTTGTGGGCAATTTGAGCTTTGGTGTGACAGAGGACACCGTGTGGTCGTTCTTCAACGAGTGGGGCGTCAAGAGCGTACGACTCCCAACAGATAGGGAGACGGGGCGGCCAAAAGGATTTGGATATGTTGAGTTTGAGGACATCGAGGGTGCCAAGAAGGCCTATGGGGGTGCAGCGGGAGCTGAGATAGAAGGACGGGTAATCCGTCTTGATTATTCGCAGCCGAGGGATTCCAACGGGGGTGGTTTCGGTGGTGGTCGTGGTGGTGGCGGTGGCCGCGGCGGATTTGGTGGCGGGTTTGGCGGTGACCGTGGTGGACGCGGTGGCGGACGCGGCCGTGGAGGATTTGGTGGTGATCGTGGATTTGGTGGTGACCGTGGACGTGGCGGCGGGCGAGGGCGTGGCGGCGACCGTGGCGGAGGGCGTGGGCGTGGTGCTCCCCGAGGTGGTGCGCGCTCCGGCGGCATTGCTGCTTTTGAGGGTAAGAAGACGACCTTCTGATTAAAATGATCCTCGCCATGCAGCTACACCCATGTTTCACCCATCCTTCATTATTTCTTTGTGATCGTCTACGCATGCTCTAGTTCGCATCTTGTTTATTAATCTGTGCTTTCGACTCATCCTCCTATGATTACGATTCCCCTCATTTGGGAGGTATACATTGACAGTGTCAGAAGTCATTCAGGCCGTAAAATTCGTATAAGTGATGTATAGTATGTACTTATGGAATACCAGTACAGCGGAGATATCCTCCGAGTCATACATGAGACAGAAATATAGGTGAATCCGCGCTTAGATGGATAGTTAATATTAAGTTACATGGCACTCCATTCAAGCATCACCTTTTCCACCTCAGCAAGCAAACTAACCAGAATCGGATGATGGACTATTGAATTTGTTTTCTCTGTTGTCTTTTCGTCCTCACGACCCGCACGTTGAAGATCAGACGTTCGACTACATACCAAGGGCCTCGTCTCAATCAAAGCAGCCTGCGAAGCCAGAGATAGGTCGTCCTGCGACCAGAAGGAAGAAAGTGAAGAATCGGATTCGAACGCGTCCCAGTGCAACCCAGACGGTGAGCGAAACTTGAATCGGGGCGCGGTCAAGTTCAACGAGCCTAATGCGTTGGTATTGTCAGCCTTTCTCTTCGAGAGCGATGTTGGGATCTTGCTTGGGTATGGAAAGAGCCCGTCGGGTCCGATACACGTGGAAGAGCTGCATGACAACATTTGCGCGTCGGTCGCGGGCTCTCCGCGGACATCCAGTGAGGTTGACCGCTTAGAACCAAAGTCCTGGCTCGCCGCTAGCGACGAGCGTTCTGTGTGTGGTACATATAGTGATTGCGTATAGATTGCGTGCCTTTTCGATGGGTGTCTTTCTCCCGTGGCCGGGGGCTGACTACCAGGAGTATCGCATTCCCCGGTCAAAGAGGCTTGCTCAGAACACCGGAAGCAATCTGCAGACAATGTGTTGGTCCGCTTTGGGAAAGAAGAACGAGGGAGAGTTGATATATCAAAGGCTGGGACAATGGCAGGTTCCGTGGATAGGTTTCCAAGGCTAGGAGACCTGAAATGATGTAAAATACCGGGGCGCCCTTGATCGGCGCTACTTCGGGTTCGAAGGCTGGAACGAGCAGAATTGAGTTCCTTGCATTGTCTACGACTGGCTAGAGTATTTCCTGAATCAGCATCGAAGGCATAGTTTGAAGGCATCGGGACTCGTCGAGTGGTAGTTGCACTAGCAGGTGCGAGTTCAGTCTGGCGTTCCGCAAGATTTGTGGGTACATGCAATGTAGGCTGGGCTAGGACAAGCACATTATTGTCCCGTTCAGAGAGAGTTCTGCCTCGTTCCGGAGTATCTGTTTTGATGCTTCCACGGGTATTGTAGAGGACCTTATTCTCGTTCGGGCGGCATTTGACTCGGTTCTCAGAAACAGGCTGCGGCCGCGGGTTCAGAGGAAATTCGTAGTTAGATAGCAGGGATTTTTTTTGTTTGAGCATTGGTCTCTGAGCTTTGGCGGGTAGAGCGTTCCCGTGCGACGGAGCATTAATATCGCGAAGAGGCACAACTTGAAATCTGTGGGGCGATTCGTCGCGCACTGTGATACGTGTCTTCATCTTCAGCCGCTCTGTGCTGTTGCTCGACACAGTCGAAGAAATAGGTTTTTGAGTCGATGGAGGTGTTGTAGGAGTCGGTAACTGAAGCAGAGAGGGTAACCGAGGAAGGGGTTCAGCTCCCGAGAGACTTCGTTCGCGCATTGCGGTGAGAAGAGCATCGCCGAACTCGGGTGAAACAGTCCACTGGTTGCGCCGCTCGTGTGCTAGCGGAGATGATGGATATGTAAAATTCGACATACATAGAAAATTGGACGTTGTTGTTTGAGAGGAACTTTCGGTGAATTGAAACTCAGCTGGCGGGATAGTTGATAGTTGATATTCCGCAGTGGTCCCGATTAGGAACGGAGCGGTTTCCCGTACTACATAAGTTCATATTGAAGACTCCATGCTACGGGACACAGTGTACACCATTGCCGCTGTGATGGTTGAGGTCTCACGGATTAGCATACCTGTGTGAATTCATGAAGGATGTAAATTGCGTATTTGCTTGTGTTGGGATCAAACAAGGGTGACTCGGACGTCCGCCACGACTCCGAGTCATGATCAATTTAAGTAAATAAACTTTGAAGATCAAGCAGCCATCTTGCCTGAAGTATCTATCTATGTATATCCACACAGCCCACTGTAAATCTTGCGCGTCTGTTTCACGTCCTAGCTCCATATCAACCAGCGACAGGCTGCGAACTACTTGTTGTTCTTCAAACCTTTCGACACCAAAATTCGAACTGCGGCTTTGGTATATAATCCCGTAGCACAAGTCCGTCCGTTCTTGCCTCATGGCGGATCCCATTTCTACTGTTCGGTCTCTTTGCTCTCTTGCCGTCTCACTCTTGACTTGGCTTGAAGAGACAAGGGAGAAGGAAGACACAATTTCATCAGTCTCTGGTACTTTGTCGCGTATCTGCTCAATTCTGGTGCCTTTCCAGAGTGCGACCCACCTCGAACCAACTCTTCTAGATGCCCTTCTGGGGCTTGGTGACACATTACACCGCACCAGAGAACATCTTGTCCTTTGGGGAAGCAACCGGGGAAACTCAGGACGCAGAAACTCTTTTAGAGGCGCAGTCGGTTTTTTTGTGCCTGCTCATGTCACCAAGATGCTCAGTCAAGACGAACAACAGCTCAGCCAGCAGCTCATTATCATCTTATTCTCGATGGCTTCGATCTCTTTTTTCCGCGACCGCTACCCAATCCCAGCTCAAAATGCGGACCGCTTTGCGCTGCGGTCTACAAAGAACGAGGACGTGTTCAATTTCTGGAAGGACTACGTAGGCGCTAAGGTGTGCTATATCGGTATGACGTATACGCCTCCTCTTCTAACCTCGTGTTCTCCAGGTTTTGTACGCCCATAGCGAAAGGTTTTCAGAAGCCTTGAGGCTGTGTTTTGGAGATTGGCTTAGTGATGCAGTCCGTGAGAGGCTGTCATTTCGGCTTGATGAATATCGAGTTGGCGGGGTCGCCATCTCCAGTCTAGAACGCCTTGTCGGTGATCGTTCACTGAAGCAGGCCATCGAAGAATTTAAGGCCTTCGGTACGAGGCATATAGTCCCATATATTTTGATACCAGTGTTTCACTCAACAGAATGATCTTGTAGACACAAATCCCGCGATAACCGAGCCGCACTTGGACACGGGTCTTCCTCTACTCATATGGGTTGACGACAATCCTGTTAACAACATCGCAGAAGTTGCGTTTGCGAGAAGCAAAGGTATTCAGGTCATCGAATTCACATCTACCGCACTCGCAAAAGCGTGGATGGAAGAAAATGAAGGTGTGCATCCTGAATACTTACATCTTTAAATTCCAGTGACACGGTCGTTCCCACAGATTTCCTTCGAAAGAATGACTCGCCCAGTAATATTCGGTTTATTTCAGATACTGCTCGGTTTGAAAGGGACCACACGGTTGGCCCAGGTGCCAGCGTCAAATTTAACATCACAGCCGGCGAAAACATCGTTCGTTACCTCCGTGGCCATCTGTACCGAGCGCCAGTCCTTATATATTGCGGTGGAGGAATCGTCTACACACAATACGTCGAATTATACGAGAGCGCTGGTTCGACATGTCGCGCATCGGTGGTCCACAGCTACATCGGGGCTTTGGCCAACCGCCAGGGAAACGATGACAGGTGGCAAGGGTTCAACGTGGTTACTGCGACGGTGGATCAGGATGATTGAGATCCTTGTTTGTTTCCCTCGAGATGATGGTGCATTGCCTGGTATCTTCGAACTTCAGTTCGGTAGAATCTTTCTTTCCCTATACTCCAACTGTACTCAGTCTTTTAAACATTCTTGCTGTAGGTTCCTCGTAATTACTTCGTTACTTGACGCTGTCTGCCTGGTCGATTGCCTTGTGCATTTGGGTGATTGTTACTTTGTTTGATGTTATTATCTCGTAGACAGACATCATCAGTCGTTCCTCCATCCTGTATATTTGATGTACATATTTTGGTAGAATTTAATGATCTGTATCTTAAATCATACGGTTGAAATAGTATTCCTAGTATAAGAGATTCAAAAAGGGTAATCCATTGTGGGCAGATGGCTTCCAAATGGCGACCATAGGAAAACAGCTTAACCAAACAGCAATCTCACAGAATAGCATCTGCCTTAGCGTGCGAAGGCGTGAAGGTCGCGGCGAATGAAATTAATGAATCGAAGAGTCTGAAAAGCTGCGAAGGCCTGATCATGAGAGGTATCCTGAACATTCAGCATTCAACGTGCATGAAATGAAATATACCTAGCACCGCTTCAGTCAACAATAACTCTCAAACTTGGCCCTCTCCGTCAGGTGAATTTGTTTGTATTCCTCCGTATCATCCGTCAGGCCATATGACCGAGCCAAATTCATGCACACCTCCGCCCTCCACATCCCAACCAAACAAGCGAAAAGTTGCCTGGCCTTTTCCCCTCTAACTTCGCCAAGTTGCATGGTACTTGGGTGGTCTCGATTGGCATTGAGCATAACCAAGTCCATGACATGAATAGGCTTGTCCCTCCCCTCCAAAAGCTCCTCCCTCACACAAACGAGCTGAAAGAAGGGCCCTCGCAAGAGAACCTCGTCCTCGACGTCAAAATCCGACAGCTCGCGAATGGGTACCGCACATATGGTCGACACGACGCTGGACGGAAATCTCTCGTGATAAATCTGCAGATACTTCGGATGGAGCCCAACAACATGAATCCTCCACAGAAACGGATAGAGCCGTGTAGGCAAGCCATCTACGTTTGCACGCTCCGTCTCTTCGACGCGAGCAAATTCCCTCAATGCAACCTCGCGGTCCGTGCTAGCGGACATCATAGCCAACGGGATGGCCCAAAACCTCTCCGATACGGGTCGTTCCGCGAGGTTGACAAAATCCATTAACTGATCTTCCGAAAACAACACTCCGCGGTACACCGTGCCCTGAAAATTGGACAATCGGCTGGGCTCACGGAGCGTGTAGTTGAAGAGATCAATATTAAGAAGCTCGATGAGGAACACTGCGCATCGCAGCCGTTTCTCCTGCTCCGTCAAGTCGTCGGCCCGGAATGCCTGGTTAATGATTCGGAAGATTTGGTCGTATCCGACTTTGGATGTATAGAGCCGGATGACATTGAGGTCGTCATCCTCGGAAAATCCGCCGCCATCCTTCCAGACTTTGTTGCTGGAAAGGACCGCGCGAAGGTGCTCTAGTTGCTCCAACGTCTCATGGCTCCTGTCGGTGAGCTCCTTGAGGTAGGAGCGCAAATCTTCCATAAGTGCTGGATACTGGTTCCAATGCTCTCTGACGTAGATAATTGCTTTGCGGACAGCACCCATCCGAGTAGAGACGTCATCTCCGCTGTAGAATGTCTGCGCTCGCGATGTCCCATCTTTCCCGAATTTGCATAGGTATCGCATTGAGTTCCAATCCCCGAAGCGGTGCGAATAAGCGGACTGCTCTTGTTCGCCTCGAGTTGGGAGGCTCGCAAATTCTGCCTGCCCAGGCGATGACAATGATGCCATGCGGCAATCGGGTGGGGGTTATGGTACAGGTGCTTAGTAGATTGATCATCTGTGCCATGAAGAAGGGGGATGGTGGCTTTAAGTTTGTGAGATGATTGTGGAAAGGGAGATGGCCGGGGAAGCCCACACTATTGAAGAAAGTGTCATTGACAGGATCCTGTCGTTCATTGTGGGAACTTGCCTGTATATATTGACGGCCCAGATGCGGCTTCAAGCCAAATTTATCTCTACACTGACATCGATCTGTTCGAACCCGAGTTAACACACCAAACGATCTTGAGGTATGTCATGTTTCAACATACGAAAGAAGTTCTAATTTGCCAATCACGGTAGTTGTGCACACATTACGAGAACAACAACTTGATGGATCCAGGAATACCCACCAGTGAACCCATTGACGCATCTGAAGATATCCCACCCCGCCTTTCCCGATTCGCAGATTGGGCCTCAATCCAAGATAGTGAATCACCAGGATCCAAAGGATTTTACCACGGAGATGGCATATCACAGCGAATGGACGCTGTGCGCCATCCCATCGCATACATTCGAGCCAATTGGAACAACTATGCATCTCTCATGGAGGGGCTGCGGGCGTTCATCGGAGATGGCACTGATGAGCCGCTGTCCGAGGAAGATAGACGAAACCTCGACGACGTATTGTCCGGCTTGAAAGAGTGGGCTGATAGACGGCAAAATACCTCCGATACACAGATAGTTGACTATAACGTCATCCGTCTCTATGCCTCAGATTTTGGATTCCAGCACATCTTCCGCCTGGTCGACAGCGTCCTCCGAAGGAGGATTGGACCTGAACAACAGGAAGCTTTGCAATCAGGAGTTTTCCTTATCGAACTGCTCAATATCGATTTATTCAATTACGTCTCTGTGACGCCTGACGCGAACAACTTCCAAGGGGTTGTATACCGTGGGGTGTGTGCGTCGAACGAACAACTTCAGGAGTTCAAAGACCTCACAGCCAAGCCAATCTCAGAAAGATATTGGGCTGTTCCGTTGACGATCACATCAGCCAGTGCCAATCGCGAAACGGCCATGGCCCACGCGAAAGCAGAGGTCGGGCGGCAGCATCCTGATCGGCACATTTTTCTTTGGAGGATCCACGTCGTCGAGCTCGATCCAGAACTCCTGCATGTGTATCGGGAACAGTTTCCCACCAGTGTTGTGTCGACAATCTGCGCCGTGCCAATTCGCGAATTATCTCCTTTCCCAGAGGAAGACGAGGTGGTGTTGAGGGGCCCGTTCTTCCAGCTCATCCGTGTGGCGAAAGAAGACGTGGATGGGGCGGGAAATATCCGCGTCATGGATTCGCTCATGCTGAACGTTAATAGAGATCATCCTAGTACCATGGAGCTCGGAGACGACGTAGGCGAGAAGGCAAGACAGTTATTCAGTTGTCTCGTCAACGTGGCCAGAGCGAAGGCATGCCAGGAGCTTGCCAAGGAGTTCAATCTTCTTGATGACGTGGAGGAATACCGAGGCATTTACAAAGAGGAACAGGCGAGGTTCAGAGCCTTGGTAGCAAGTGAGTAGTGTCGATTGAATGAGAGCAAGGCGCCTTCAGTTCGATTTGTGCATCCCTGTATGGCGGGAGCAAAACAACTCCTTCGAAGAGAATTCGCAAAGTCAGCTCTGGTTACTACTGGACAGCGTTAATTTATAGTACCGCATGTATCATTTTGACCAATCCTTCACATTCACAGTTTTTGAGAGAGCGGTTTATAAGAGGCCCAAGCAAACAACTTCAAGCGGACAAATCTCCAAGTCTCTCACGCTCACTTTCAAGGTCAATATCATCTGAGAATCAGATTCATTGTCCAGGCTCAGCGCTCAGCGCTCACTCCTGCTCACTCTCATGATCAGTCGCCTCACAATGGCAAATGTCTTGCACACAGCGAAACTCAGAACTCCATGCATTACGCGTCCAGGAGGAATAAACGACAAGTGGATACTAAAAAGGATCCGGAGTCGCAAAAACCGTACTTATATCAACCTATCAACCTATATAATCTTGAGTGCGAGTCACATAGGCTACTAGCTTTTCAACTTTCAGACAGACGCGTACATACCTACTTATTCTCGTTCAGAATCCAGAAGCCCATTTCCCCCAAATTGATGCCCGAGCATTGTCTTGACAGGCACCTCATCTATCTTCCACCGACTTTGCTGTCACATAATACATGTCGATCTTGTACGAGGTAGTAGTACTCGTCCACAGCGTCGTCCTATGTGACGTACGGCGGAATATCTTGGGGTTCTTTACGCTATCCCACCACGCCCACTACCGTGCAAGTTGCACCCTTCCTGTAGTCGCTCGTCTCAGTGCTCGCTGCTCTCTTTGAAAAAAAAAAAACATGGAATCATCAAGCAAGTTGTTGGTGTTGAGAGTCTTTCCGTGTTACGAGGCAAATTCAATAGATCTGTGAATCGGTCGGTGGGCTCCATGGCGTCGACGTCAATTGGGACTGGTCCGAACGGGATGGCCATTGGTAGATCTGTCGCCGAGTATACGCAGCGCTTGGAATCTTACATGTACTGAGTACATCAAGTTGAAACCAGCCTGGTCGCAACTTGGTGAGTATTATATACTCATTTACGCAATGAATGCCGCATGGCGCTTCGAGTCTCTTCAAGTGTACAACCACGAGAAATTAATTAGCAAGGCTATGAAGGTCGCGCTTTCCATATAGTCTCTATACGTTGATTCTATCAATATTTGAACGAACAACATACATATTCGAAAACATCCAGATCTTACCATTGGCCGACAAGCGAACTTCCAGCAAATCCAAACTTGAATACAGTATGTATTGGCGAATTGTTGTCTACCCACGGTAATTATAAGTAGCGACGGTCCGCAAAGAAAAGAAAGCAAATGTACCTACATAAAAAATAAGAAGACCATTTACTGCCCCACAGGAGTTCACTGAAACGACATATGTCAAATCCGAACCCGCATGGCTGCTGATGGTTGCAAGTATATATAGCGTATGTACAGAATGTATGTCGTATGATCGTGAGCTATGAACGGATGATGCAAATGAAAAAAAAGAAGAGAAAAGCGAATCTAGTATATGCATATGGTACATTAATTAACTCTGCACCAGCACGAGCCTGGCCACATTGCAAGGCTCTACACACCCTCGAGCTCGTCCGTGTATACTCACGGACTCGCCATGGTATAATCTCCCTCCCCCCGCGTGGTGCCCCTTACCTTCTTCCGCACACGTCTTGCCCCATTAACACCTGTCACGCCGACCCCAATGCTGGCATCACTCCCCTCACGATCCCTCACCCTCCTAACCCCCACACTGCTTCCAAGCCCAGGCGTCCGCATGCTCTCCGGGGGCCGAACACCTACCTCATCATCCTC
>JABCKG010007753.1:0-20147 GCA_018851835.1 Hypsizygus ulmarius | reverse complement strand
ACGATGAGAGAATGCGATGCCGTTGAAAATCTCCGAGAAAGACGCTGCCAATGTGAGTCGCCATTCACGCAGGTTTAAATTCCCAGTTTGACCGCGGTGGAGCCCCCAAGTAACCGTGGGAAAACCGATCGAGATAGCGTGACAAGGTGTATGTGACGTCACGCGATTTTGGATTTGGACGCGTCTTGTTTACTACATATTTCGCGCACTGACCCACTGGCATGGTGTGGATTCCGCCTCCGCAACTGGCGAACGGTGCTCGGCCCTCGTACGCAGAGACTTATGCTAAAATACTCTCAAAGTACCGCTCCTCCCCTCTCACCGCCGCCTCGTCCGTCATCATCCTCGTCCTGACCGACGTCGATGCCCTCTGTGCTGCCCGCATGCTCAGCGACCTCCTCGGCCAAGACGACGTGATACACCGTATCATACCCATCGCTGGGTACTTTGAATTTGAGCACATCAGAGAAGACTTGGTTCCGTACACGGAGGTGCGCTGTCGCGTGAAGTGTCGTGTCTTGCCTTCACTGACTAGCATCGAATTTAGCTGCATACGCTGATCATGATCAACCTCGGCGCGCTGCCTGATATCGGTGCATATTTCGGAGAGTTTGATTCCAAGCTGGATATACATATTATCGACTCGTCAAGGCCCCTCAATTTGTCGAATCTATTCATAGGCAGTAACATGGGAGACCGCATCATCATTTGGGATGATGGTAGTGCGGAGAAGCTGCAAGATGTTGGGAAGAGCTGGGAAGCAATTACGGTGTGTGTGCCCGATCTTACTGAATGTGGCCACTGTTCATCATCTATGCAGTTCGAGCCCAATTTTGAGTCGGACGACGAAGACTCTGATTTCTACTCGGATGAGGAGGAAACTGCCGAACAGAGTGCCGATGTGGATGATTATGAAGGGGGTGGAATGACTTCGGGGAAACGACGTTCGTTGGGCGATGGTGACAGCAAGCCCGCCAAACGACGGCGAGTGGAGCGAGAGGTATGTCCGGTCGCCAATCTCGGGTGGTGTCTTGCTTTACATATATTATCTCCGATCAGCGAGCACCTCGAATGTCGCGCGATGATTACGATGAACATCAGGATCGGTTGAGTAAATACTTTTCGACCGGCTCGTACCACGGCCAAAGTGCGTCCGGCACTATTTACATTCTCGCTACTGTCCTTGAGCGTGCCGATAATGATTTACTCTGGTGCGCTTCTCCTATGTTATCCTTCCTTCGATTTTGTAATGACACGAGGGACACGTATATCCAGGTTTGCGATTTTGGGACTCACGTTCCAATACATCACGTCTCGGATATCTCGAGACGTTTACGATACTTACCATTCTGTATACTACGACGAAGTCTCGCGGCTCAACCCCCCGCCCCCCAACGGCTCCCTGGTATCCCTCAATCCAGACGATACAAGTGTTCGCGCGACGGAAGAACTGCGATTCATGCTTTTCCGACATTGGACACTCTATGACGCGATGTTTCACTCTAGCTACGTTGCCAGTAAGCTGGGCATATGGAAGGAACGCGGGCGAAAGAGACTTACGGGGCTGTTGGCGAAGATGGGGTACACCATGTCATTCTCAGATCGCTTATGCTGTCCAATCTGACTTTTTTTTTGAACACAGGTTCTCGATACTCCAGACACAACAACCCTACCCACACATGGATCTAGACCTCAAGAAGGACCTCCTGCAGAAGCTAAACGACATCGCGCCGGAATACGGGCTCGTCGAGCTCTCTTACCCTTCCTTCATGCGGTGCTACGGCTACCGCTCGCAGCCGCTCTCAGCCGCCGACGCCGTGGAGGGTATCAGTGCTTTGCTCGACGTCGCAGGCGGTGTGCGTATGGAGGTGGAAGTGGAGGGCTCGCGGAATGGAGGGGAGTGGTTTGGTGGTGGGAGGGTGTGGGAAGCTAATGCTGGGCGGGAGGGAACCAGAAGAAGAGGAGATGACGGCACGGGGAGAGATACGAAGCAGGATAGTGCACTTGATGGTGATGGTGGGAATGCCGAGGCAAAGAGGGTGAGAGAAGGAGAGGAAGAGCAGGACGGCGCTGCTGTGAAGAAGCAAGAGGTCGAATGGTGGGTCAAGAACTTCTGGACGGCGTTCGACGCGCTAGACGAGTGAGTGCCTTCCAAACCCTCCCCGAAGCTAAACATCATCTCATCGGCTTTTGAATGAAAGCATAGCACCCCTCCGTGACGCCCTCTCCCTCTCCATGTCCCTCCACCGCGCCATCATCCGGCAAGGCACGTCCATCATCGACAAGCAGGACATCCGCACCCTCCGCACGCACCGCGTCGTCGTCCTGCGGCAAGGCCCCGACCTCGCTTTGTTCGCACACCCCGGCGTCCTTGCGCGCCTCGCACTGTGGCTTGTCGATGCACTGCGGGATAGGGTCCCGGCGGGCGTTGGGGTGGGTGTGGGTGGGAGTGCGAGGTCGAAGGGGAGCTTGCCGTTTGTGGTGGCCTGCTTGAAAGAGGGGAGCGAGACGTATATGATTGTGGGCGTCATGGCGGCGCTGGAATTTGGGGATGTTAGGAGAAAGTGGGTGTTTCTTTTTCCGCCTTCGTTTCCCTGGGTTGTGATTGACTTCTCTTATGCCTCGTTGTACCATAGTCTTTTCGGTGCTTCCTTCCAAGAGGCGACGCGCAAGTGTAAAACAGAGCTGAAGCATCAGTCGTTTGATGCGAGCGTGCTGGAGATCCCGATGAAAGACCTCGAGACGTTCTTGGCTGCGCTGTGTGAGGAACCGGAGGGATGAGTGCAGTGCAGCCCGAATGGGAGGAAGAAACCCATGGCGAGAGGGATCCCGAGCACGTTGTAGACGCATGCCCAGATGAGATTGCGTTTGATCACGGAGAAGATCTGGCGTGACAGGTGGAGGGCCGCGACGACGTCAAGGAGGTCGGAACGCATGAGGACGATGTCCGCCGCTTCAATAGCTACGGAGGTGCCGGAGGAGAGGGCGATGCCTACAGTCGCTGCGACGAGGGCAGGAGAATCGTTTATGCCGTCTCCCACCTGTGATAGATTGGTTCAATATTTGTACATGAATGTATGGAGGAAAGGAACGACATACCATTGCAACACAGTCACCGTGTTTCTCAATCAACTCTGTGATCATTAACGCCTTCCCACCAGGGCTCATCCCAGCCCACACACCCTCTGGTCTGATCCCCACCTGCTTCGCAATCGCCAAGGCGGTCGCCTTCCCATCTCCCGTCATCATATTCACCTCAATTCCCATCACATGCAGGGCCTTGATTGCATACCGGCTCGATGGTTTCGGGGCATCCGACAAAGACACGGCTAGTATCGGAAGTGGGAGAGCCGCCGTTGCGCGGGGAAGGAGAGACACGAAGATGATGGTCCGTCCTAGTTTTGTCTCCTGATCTTCGTAGATCGTCAAAGAACTAGGAATGAATCCTGTATTCGACTGTGTCGCAAATCGTGCACTGCCGACAAGTAAGGTGTGCTTGTGGCCACCACATGTGACGAGCGCCTTGACACCAGCACCCGTCACACTCTCGAACGCCTCCACGATGGTCTCCGGACCGCTTGCGCCTAAGAGGTCTTTACCATACACCGCGACCGCTTTGGCAAGAGGGTGTTCGGATTTCGCCTCAATGGAGCTGAGCATCGAGATCACTTCCCGTCGCCCAGTCGTGCCGTCGGCGCAAACACCTTCAAGCCCAGCGTCACCGGCATACACCTCTCCGCCGTCAACTGCAAGATGATCCTCCCCGGGACTGAGGACCCAATGCATTCCTACAACGCTGAGTTTTCCGACAGTCACGGTTCCGGTCTTGTCCATCACGATCCGCTTAATCCCCTTACTCGCCTCCAGCGCCCGTCCGCCTTTGATAAGGATCCCGTTCTTTGCGCCCATCCCCGTGCCGACCATAATGGCGGTGGGCGTCGCGAGTCCCAGTGCACATGGGCAAGCGACGACGACTACGCTGATACACATCTGTAGACACACTGCAAGCTTGCTCACGCCGTGTTTGTGGAACATCTTCGGAAGGCTGTCCTCGCTCAGAAGACTGGATAAGACGATCCAGCCAATGAATGTGACAGCAGCGAGTGAGACGACGGTGGGTACGAAGTACCCGGCGACACGATCGGCGAACGCCTGAATTGGCGCTTTGGACGTCTGGGCTTCTTCAACGAGTCGTACAATTTGTGCGAGGGCGGTGTCCTTTCCCGCGCGCGTTACGATCATGTCAAAAGTGCCGAGGCCATTCACCGTTCCTCCGATGACTGTGTCTCCGAGTTGCTTCAAGACGGGCACCGCCTCGCCTGTGATGGCGCTCTCGTCAACACTGGATGATCCCCGGATCACCGTGCCGTCGGCGGGGACTTTGTCACCAGGCACGAGCTTGACCGTATCACCGACTTCGACCAGTTCTGTGGCAATCTTCTTTTCCCGCGTGCAAGCAGGCGCGTCTGTATATATCGTGGCCATAAATGGAGAAAGGGACATGAGGTCGGTGAGGGCGGCGCTGGTTCTCCCTTTGGCCTTGTTCTCGAGGTACCGGCCAAGTGAGACAAATGTGATCAACATCGTGCTCGTCTCGAAGAAGAGGAAGGGGCGGAAATTGGGTGTGGTATTGAACATAGCAGATATCAAGATAAAGATTGAATAAAAGTACGCGGCAGAGGTTCCCAGCATGACAAGGACGTCCATTGTTGCAGTTCCATGTCGAAGAGACTTGTAGGCGCTGCGATAGAATTTGGAGCCAACCCAGAATTGTGCAGGAGTCGTTAAGAATAGTTGAAGTACATCGCCCAGATAGATACCGCGGAATAAATGATACGATAGGAGATCTTTGATATGGGGTATTCGCATGCCGATCATGGATATGAAGAAAACAGGAAGTGCAAATGCAAGACTCCACAGGAAGCGGGACCGCCATTCCAGCACTTCCTTGGTGCGATTAAGGGACTGCAGTTGGGTAGCATCCTCCTGATCAGATAATATGGCATCAAAGCCCATGTCCTCAATTCGTTCCACCATTTCGCGAGGGCCGATCATCGCGCGGTCGAAATGGATTGTACAAGTTTCTGTCGCCAGGGATACAGCAACAGATGTTATCCCTGGGACTGAAGAGAGCCCAGACTCGATAGTAGAAGTACACGATGAGCATGTCATGCCATATACTCGGAGGGTGACTGTGTCGGCGCGGACGGGAGGTATTAGGGTGGCGTCGAAGCCAATGTCAGATATTTCCTGTGAGATAAGTTTGTCAATATCTGGACATGTACTGCGGATGAGAGACGCACATTGACTAGCTTATCAGCCGTCCATTCAGCCGGATCGAATTCAATGACACCGCGTTCTGCCAGAAGAGCGACTTTGACAGAGTGGATGCCTTTCTGCTCGCGCAGCATACCCTCAATGGCCTGTCGAATGGTTAGCTTTCGGTCCATATTGCAGTTGGGAAATAGTTGACCTCTACACAGGACCCGCAAGTCATTCCCTCAATCCTAAGCTCGCACTTGTCGGACAAGCGCTCATCGAGAGCGCCTTCCTTGGTTTCCTTGGTGATGTCCATGAGCAAAGATTGGGAGGAACTTGGGTCCCGGGAGAAAGACGCAGAGAGCGGGGAACCAGCCCAGAGGTTATTAAAGAGCTTAGCCATTGGGGTGAGTAAACAGGAACAGGCGTGTGAGTAAGATGGGTGTCAAATGGGAAAAAAAGATAGAATTGGAAATGAAGGGTAGCCAGATGGAGGATATCAGATGGCGCAGCTGGCTGGATGGCTTTGAAAGGCGCCTGCGCGGGAATGTAACAAAAAGGAACCGAGGCTTGACCAAGGCTGAGTAAAATCTGCGACGTTTCGTCGAGGACCCGAGGTGACGGCTTAGACAATGCTTTCGGCCCCCGGAGAAGACCAAATTCTTCCGATCACGTGATACATATGCCCAGCCGGTCCGTGATGTCCGACGCGATCATTCCGCCCTGCATCAAAACTACAGCCCTTTACTTATATTATCCACACGTTTGACACGTTGATGGCCGAATACTCGCTCAGCATCGCCAAATCCAACGCCCTTGGGCTCCCTGATTTGCCTCCCCGTAAGAGCCGACCCGCGAAGAAGAAACGCAAGAAACGACGCGTGGTCGCGCCTGTCTTCGCTACACCAAACAATACAGAGGCCCCATCCACAGCCACACAGGCGTTTGTAACCGAATGTGTCCTCGAAATTCTCCCCGCCGCCTCCTTCGTTCCCCAAAGCGCCGTCTCGTGCCTGGAAAATGTAAAAGCATGCCAATTACGACCTCTCGAGCGCAGTGCGAAGGACACAGTACCTTCTGCAACGCCCATTCTCTTCTCTATCCACATCAACACACTCCCCGTCGAGCTATTCAGTGAAATATTCGTCCTGTGTCTTCCCTCCAGCTTCCAGCTTCGCACTTGCCGACGCGAGGCGCCTTTAGTTCTTGGAAGAGTCTGCCGGTACTGGCGATACATCGCCCTCTCCATCACAGAGCTCTGGTTTTGCTTCCCCTCGCTCCGCCTTGATGGCAAACTTTTCGCACACGAACGACTCATGGCGATGTATTTCCGACGTGCGCGCCAGCGCCCACTTAAAATAGAGATGACGCCGATGCTGAACTCATCAAGAGTAATGCGCGCATTCTTGGAATATGTCGGGCGGTGGAAGACGTTCAGCATCACGATGGATAGAAATCTGGCTAAGGTGTTTGGAGAGATGGCGAAACCGCCTTTGTTGTTGGAAACTCTTGATGTCACTATTTCCTTTGACGACTATGGGGACGTGCCACTGGAAGAACATCTCAAAGTGCCCCTCGCGATTCAGAAGATGGCTGGCCTTCGGAATTTGACTTGGCAGAGCCGCAGCATTGTCCCGTCGACTTTCTTATATGTCCCTTTGCCTCAGCTTACTCGACTTGAGCTTTCGTGTCCTCTTCATCTGGATGACTGCGTTGCGATCGTCAGGCGCTGCCAGCAGCTCGTGGATTTCGTCCTGGATTGCAAAGTACCGTTTGAGACTGACACACCTCTATCTGAGAGACCTTGTATACCCACTCTTTTGTCTCTGAGCGTCACTACCTACACCGACATCGGAAAATTCTTGGAACGATTCCGCTTTCCCTCCCTGCGCAGTCTTGTCGTGAATCACAGGCGAGTGAGTCCCAGGCGCGACATGCACGCCTTTGAAGGTTTCTTCACTCGCTCCCGCTGCTCGCTCGACAAATTTCATCTGCGCGACAGGTGTCTCGATCAGGACGGCGTCATTGGTTACATCACGCTGCCATGTCTTCAGTCGATTCGGGAGCTCTACGTCTTGGCAGCAGCGAACAATCGGATGATCCGCCTCCTCACATACCCAGCAGCTCAGGCTGATCACGGCACAATTCCTCATACGGAGTACCTCCTTCCTTGTCTGGAAGATCTCACTCTCGGACCATGCAGATCTGATGATGGGCTGGTTGCGAAGATGTTCGAATCACGTCTGAAGCCAGTGACTGGTGGCGTGTCAAGGACGTTCGGAGCATCGTTGGTTAAAGCTCGCGCAATTCTCTGTAGGACTGGGAAGGATAAATATCCGCATGATGAGGACGTCACTGGCTTTAAGAAGCTATTGAACAAGGAGCTGAAGATATATTGGGTCTGGAGGTAATTTAGGTTATGTTGATTGGCAAAGGCGAAATCCTGCTCGTCACGAGAGAATTTTTGCACTAGCTGACTAACAAGGGCATTCTCGCGATTATGTAGAACTACGCGGAGTTCATGCCATAGCCTGAAGGAACAAATGAGAATCTTTTCAGATATATCTTGCTAACAACTCACGCAGCACGAATAAAGACGCGGCGGCTGAGCTGGGCAGCAATTGTAGCCTGATCCTTCTCGATGAGGCCAGTAAACCGCTCGACTTCTTCTTCCCAGCCCACTTTCTGAGCAGCACGGATACCATCGAGCTTCAACGAGTTGGTTTCGACTCTCTTCTTTAGTCGCTCGACCTGATCGATGGAGAGACGATCATGGCGAATGAACAGATCGCGAGTGGCGATATAGAGATCTCGCTGAGACTGCACAATGTTAAAATTTTGTTTAGGGGGTTGATAGGAGGGCCTACCTTGATGGACTCGAGAGTGGTGTCAAACAAGGTCCGTGTCTACAGTCACTGGTGGGACAGGCTGAATGGGAAGAACATGATGACACGTACCCTCAATTCTGACAGCTCAGAGTGCCTCTGGGTATGCTCAGCAACCTGCTCTAGACCCAGGCGAACTCCATTCGACAATTCGCACTCCTCACCTCTCCAACAGTGCTCATTCACCTCAATTACAGCTCTAAGGGTGTTAGTAAGCCTCGATAAATCGCCCTGTTGTGGAGCACGATCGGTTTGGAAGCCGAAGGCGGAATCGGCCAGTGATGACGAGGATACGATTGACGAAGAGGAAGCCGCGATAGAGAGGGGAGAGGAAGGAGGAGAGGGGAAAAAATTGGGCAAAGAGAAATGAGTCGGTAGGTAGGGTCGTCGGAAAGCTGGAGGTGACCGTACCGCAGCTGCTTCTCGTCTCTTTATGATCCGCTCAGAGAGGATACATATTCTCTGCCACTGCTCGATCAACGGATTCAATCTCGCTCGAACAATCCTGTTGTTGGGGAAAAGGGACATTGTAAGACACGTAAGGGACGAGTGAAGGTGTGCAGCGTACGCGAGCTTGTCCTCCAGGTCACTGGGAATGCCCATTTCCTCGATCCGATCTACACGCTTTGTAACAGATTCTTCATCCAAAGAAATTGGTGTATGCTTCCGCCAAGTTTCGAAGGCCGGCTCCGTCAAGAAAACGGCTAATAAGCCGTCATCCTTCATAATGGGGTGGTTTCTATTCAGAAGACTTAGTAACAGCCATGCAGAGAAACTTTGAGCTTCCTACACTACAAAGTTGAGAGATCTTGCAAGGCCTTTCCTGAAAGTCAATGATTAGTATATCGAGGTTGCATGCATGCGATGTGAGTAACCTCCTCTGCTCCAGGAAATTATCATCAGCTGTAGGCAGTTTATCAGGGTCTGAGTATCGTTAGAGCTGGTGTTTTCCACTCACGTCCAATTCGTTTTGGAGGCAAAGCGGGAAATAGACGGAAAGGGTATCGCCGTGTCAGGCAGTCCCACAGAAACACGAATTCTGAGTATCGTCGAGGCACCGGAGGGCATCTCTGTTGGTAGGTTCATCTCAGAATAAGCAATGTTGATGGAGCCAGCAACAACTTACGTCCGTAGCAACTTCATACACCATATACCGGTTCAAAATGAACCCTTGCGGACCAAGTATGTTCACTTTCACAACTTCCTGTTTCTTCCACCAATCCTTCGACAACCCGGATCCGGCTAAAGTAGACGGTGCTCCATTGGTTAAGCTGGTTCTGGAATTGTCGAAGCCACTGCCTGGTGGAGCACCAAATCGAGGATTCCAAGGATCCTCGGAAGAGTATGCGGGGGCGGGAGCACGGACTGCCTGTCCACTGTCATGCTTATAATTTGAATCTGGAGTGGGTGGTGCGAACGCTGATGTAGACGATTGCAGTCTGGCAAGGTTGAGGGTCGGCTCTGGAAGAGTGTTTTGGGACGACAACGCCGCGACCTGTTCTATGCTCACATCTGTATCGCAACTTGCAAGTCGGTAAACACAGCTCTGTAGCGACGACGCTGCACGCACCTTTCCCAGATTGTGCCAGTGCAACAAGGGCTAACGCGACGAAGAACTCTAGCTTGGAAACTCGGGGACGAGTGCTGACGAGATTGACAATCTGGAATAATACAATTTAGCTGGAACGTTGGGCCAATTGATCGACTGTAACACACTTTGTCAATGGTCGCAGCTGGTAGAGACGACGTGCTCAAGACGCGCGATAAAGCGTTCACAGATGTCTCTCCCACATTATCCGGGTCTACTGCGGCGAAGGAAGCATTGTAAATGGCAGGCACTGTGGCATCCGCTGTGCGTCGCAAGCAATCATCAGCGTGTACCGTCGCGAGACGAAAGCCTGGACTTACCTATGACTGAACTGAAGACGGAAGAAGGACCGTGAGGCATGGGAGTAGGTGTAGGACTGGGTGCAGCACTCCAAGGATCGAGTCCATCATCGTATACAGAGTTGGCCAACGGATTCTCGTCCACGAAACTTCCTCCGAACCCAACCGCTGAAGATGTGCCTCCATATCTCTGAGCAGGGCGAGGAGCGTTAAACATGGTCTTTAAAGTGAATTACTGTTCAACATCCAATGTTCAAAGATGAACGTTGAACTAGCGTTGAACCTTGAAGCTTGAGCGGCCGTGAGTGAGAGTCGAGACGTTGCCGTAGGGAAGCCACAAAGCCGGGGCCCGCGCCGCTTGCGCGGTTGAATCAACTTTGCACTTCCAAGTTCTCAATATCTCAGCTGTCGTGTGGTATCTATTTACAAGAGCTCTCAATACTCTAGTATTAATTATCCTAACAGATCGGAATAGTAGATCAATACACAGTCCTCCATCCTCAGGCAGTAGTCTTTTTAGCCGCGAAGTGCAAGGTCCACGTCGCAAGTAACCGTTTGCGGTTCACCTCATCGCCACTTAGGCTGTAAAGCAAAAAAAAATGAGTTTGATATACTTGAAAAAAATGGACAGTTGTCTTACCCAGGTGTTCCATAAGTCAAAGGTGCCATGAACACGAACATGGCGAACAAGAGGATGCTAAAGACCACCAAGATGAAAGGACCCTTCAAACCAATATCAGCATATTGGCGAACATGGGGACGTCGAAGGGCTGGCCCGCGTATTGATATTGGGTAGTTGACACTGTCAGTAAGAACGAAGCTCAACACGGCACCAGCAATCAAGGCGGATGCCAGGTGGGAAGGAAGATAGTGGTGGATAAACAGCTGGCGGTTCATCAGGAAAAATGGCGCATAGTGCACTGCCCAAACGAGAAGGAAGAAACCAGTATTGTTCCAGAGTCTGTTGCGTGCAGCTAGAGAGAGCGCATGAGCAACGTCACATGAGAGGACAGGTATTACATACGGTCCGGGATGGGATCCATTCCGCGACGTCTTGCCAGAAGGTCTGCGCCTAGGATACCAACATAGATGGACAACGCGACGACACATGTCCACCAGCCAATGAGATTACCAATAAGATAAATTTGTCGATGGTTTTCGCTGTCTGTCCAGAAGCTGATACCGGTAAGGAGGAAAGGCCAATTGATGGGGCTACTCGCATAGGGATGCGATGCGGTTAGGCCAGCGTTATGCTGCAACATCAAAAGTTGCAGTTCAGCGAACTTCTTAAAGAAGTTCATGCTCTTAGGTTCCTTGGAAGGTGACTTCTCTGAACGGTCCTTGGGATCCTCGCCATCTACATGGACAGCCGATATCAGTAAAACGCGCGGAAAGAAAGCAGATCGACCCACTTTCATCCGAAATAATGTCATCAACAAACCATGTAGCAGTCTTTTCAGTGGGATTCTTGTTGCCGTTAATCTCTTGTTGCTTGAACGCCCAATCAGGAAGCTGCTTAGGGTGTGTCCACATCGAGACTTTTGTGGGAACATGAATGAGCCTGAAGTAGCCAGATTTACTCTTCCAAGCCTGACCATCATGACCGTCAGTGAGAACTACTTGGAAAAGAGTATCATTGTGTCTCGAGTGGTCATCTTTAGGCCAGGTGGTGAACTCCTGGTTGGTTGGCATGAGTGGGGAAGCGACATCATGAGTTAGGAGATAACTCTTGGTGTTGACATGCAGAAGTTGAATAGCATCGTTGTGGCGGACAATGCGGCCACGACCGGTCTCAGGAAGAGCTTTGGTAGGAATGATTTGCCAGTGGTTGTTCGTATCATTGTGTCCATATCCTGTGACTTGTTGACCTGGGGAGAGAAACATTAAAGTGCAGTCCAGTAAATTAAGGAAGCAGGGATACCTTGACTGCTGACACGTCCGTCCTCGTAGGTCAAAGGATATCGCTCCACGTGTGAATGCAAAAAGACCTTTGAATCCTTGTGTCTCATGACAATGGTGTCATAGTAACGGATTTCTGACAAGGAGGTTATCAATATTTTGTACATTGCAGATAATGTCGCATTTGGTTTACCATGACTGTTCAACAGCATTTCATTGCCCAGGAGCGTCTCTTGGAAAGCAGGGCTCATAAACGAGTCGCCGGGGCCAGAGTGGATGAGGACAGCGAAGTGAACGTAGAAAAATGACAGATAGAGGATAAAGGGTACAACAATTAGACCAATAGTTCGTGCCATGAAATGTTTCCAGAATACGTCCTGCAGTTATGTAAATAGAGAGTCGGGTAGCAAAAAACCTCTGCATACCATTGAAGGGTTTTTCTTGACATCGAGGATATCCCACAGGTCAATTAAGACGGCAATACCGATTGTAATAACAGTCAGGATACCGTTGACTTTGGAGCCCCACGTACACGCCATGAATGTTCCTGTGGCAATGAGCCATGTCCACCATTCAGTCGAGAACTCGCTAAAGCAAAGGTCAGGGACATCTCCAGTAATCACTGAACCGTACAAGGCTTACAGGTAGCGAAGTTTTCGGAATCGAATATATGAGTAGATTGTAAGCGCCATGAAGAAAATGAGAGTCGCGTCCAGCAGAATCAGCCGTGATTGAGCAACATGGGCATTGTCTGTCGATAACGTCAGTGCTAGAGGTTTAACAGGCGGCTAATGAGCTTACCGAATAAGATAAGAGACGCAGAGAATGCCGCAATAACAGTGGAATACCCACTCTCCTTCATAATCGCGTAAACGATTGGAACGGTCAGACTGCCGAGGATGGCTGGAAGTGCCCGCATTCCAACATAAGGAACATGAGCCGCGGTATAGCTGTCGCCGATATTTTCGAATTGGAAACGTCCATCAAAACCGACAAACCAGCCAGCCAGCCCGAACAGTAGTTTTGCGAATGGTGGGTGGACATCGAAGTAATACTCGCGCAGGATATAATACGATGCGAATTTCCCAAAGTGGACTTCATCAAAGCTATGTCCGGGGCAGATGGCCGATTAATATGGAAAGAGTTGAGAAATGGCGCTCTCAACTCACACAACCTGGTCTGGATGATTGATCTTGTAGAACCGCAGCGCAAATGCCAGAGTAGTGAGCATTGAAACGACGATCACACTGCCTTTGGTTGTTTCCAGGAGTTGCTCTATGCGACTCCGGTTTTTCTGTCAAGGGCATGCTGAATTAGACGTGTCGTTATAATTTCAGTAGTTACTTACAGGGTTCTGATACACCTCGCCGATGTGTTCGTCGTCTTGTACATTGTCAATATCGAAGTTGGAAGGTTGTGGCGATATTTGCTTCCGAAGGCGCGCTTGAGATGTGCCCGCCATGGGGCTGGGGGAAAGGAGACTGAGAATGTTGAATGCAACAAGAACTCGACGCGCTTCCCAGGGGCCACGATACCGTATTACGTAAGCACAATGCTATAGGCTTTGGTCTCTTCAGTTGCTCTTCCAGAGCCCTTCATAAGCTTTATCGTTTGTTCACAATGAATAACGTCCACAACCACAACAACCCGGGTCAAGTTTTCAAGAACACATTATCTCTTCAAGAGCAGTAGTCTACTGATAGCGACTTGTCCGGGAGTGCTTTTCGTCTGCATCCAAAGTCACGTCGACCAAACGTCGATCCTTTATCGGTCAAGCTTCCGTTGCAATTCTCAAGCGTAACCATTCCGGCCTATTGAACCTCCTACAAAAACCAAGGCAATGCCATAAGGATGTAAAAGTCCAGATGTGTGGTCTGTCCTGTCACTATCGCAAGTCCGTCGCAACTTCTGCTTGAATTTATTTCAAGTCATGCAAAACGACGATGCCGATTTCGAAACGCAAATGGAATGTTTAGATACTATATGTAGTCGTGGAAAGAACAACTCTGTAACTATTGCAACCAAATTACATACACGGTAAAAAAAAAAAACTCCAAGAGACGCGACAAAAGAAAGCTGATCATGGGTGGAGAGTCAGATATGAAAACTGAAGAGAAAAACAAAGGAGAGACAGCCCAACAGCAAGATGGTATTACAATAGCGCATGTAGCGACAAGATATAAGGTATAAAGAGCGACGGGGGATGACACTATTCGCGTGCAACCCAATCAGTACTGCGAGAGACCAGCTCAATCGAATTGTCCGTAGTCCAAAAGAGTCGCTCGGTAGCGCTTCTGCCACTCCAGCTCTTTTGGTCCCGCAGAATCATAGCCTGAATATCGCGTTATGAGTTACAGTGACGCAAAGAAGAGAATTGAGGAAGAGACGCACCTGCTGGGCACCGAAGTTGCGCTGATCATGGGCAAAGAGCTCCACGTTATCCTCCAACGCCTCCGAGAGAACTTGTAAATCTTGCAGAATGGCTTGCATAGCACGAGCAGCAGACAATGTAAGGATCTCCTTTCGGTTCCGAACAGATCCATTCGCGTTCGGTTGCGGAAGTGAGCGCGAAATGGTTTGCAGCACAGTCTGCAGTATCCGCTTGGTCTCACCCATGATTCTCTGGGCCTGAGGGAAGTTCCTCCGTGACACCAGAACCAAAGCACGTGTGATCATGTCCGAAGCGAGGAGCTCCATCCGACGACGAACAATCACTGGGTCAGAAACCGTCGACGGGGCGCGTGGTGCGCTTGATGACATCGGAAGAAGAGTGACAGTGAGGAGAACGGGGTGAGCAAGACGCGTCACATTTTTGGCGGCAGCAGGATCGAAAAACGATCCGTCGACTTCGATGACGGGAACTTCGTCGATCATGCGATCCAACATCCCATCTGCAAAGTCAGGTGCATCGTCGATGGACAGCGAGTCCAGACCCATACTCTGCACGAACTGGTCCGTAGCGTTGAGAGATCGGCCTGGGGGGTTGCGCGAGTGTGCAGTCTTATGCATATCCGTGTTATCGAGCTCGAGCTCAATGAGCATTTCTTTACGCTCTCCGTATCGAAGTTCACCGACATCCACATCGACATTCTGTCCATCAGAAGCAAGAATTGAAGACGGCCCACCAGATACCTTGCGGATCCGGAAACGATGACCGTCAACGACTTTCATGTGCAGCTTCATGTTGAGCAACCCAATCGACATCATGCCACCAACACATCCAGCAACACAATCCCGGAGATCATACCAATCTTTGACGAAAGTGTATGTTCCACTCGTGTGGTTTGACATCAGCCAAAGCGACGCCGGATCGTGCGACCGACCATAACCGAAAGAGTGTATAGGGACATTGGCAGCTTCTGCTCGAGCAAGGACAAGGTCCATTTGTGCACGGCGAGTGCTGTCTGCCGCATCGCTGACTAGGATCATACCTGAAATCGGGTTGCGGGCCTTACGCTGCAATACAGTGTCAAGACCTAGAAAATACGGCATTCATCATCCGACCAATAAGCAGCGTAGATATGGGACAAACCATGGTTTACAGCCGTGACGACATCCGTCTTCTCTTCCTTGGATCCTCTGACCAAGAACTCGTCCTGGGTCTCATCCAATTTAACTCCAAGTTCATCGATGAACTTCTCCAGCCTCGCACGACTTTGGGACTTGCCAGGGCTCAAGAATGGGGTCTTCCTGACCCGTCCTGAAGGACCAACCTCAAATGTAACCAAGCTCAACCGATCTTTCTTCGACAGCGAGGCAAGCATGAAGTCAAGAGTCGCGCGGATGACGCGTATCTTCAGCTGAGCAGTGCTCGGCACGGCTGTAGCTGGAGGTATCGATATGACAAGTATAAGGTCAATGGGTGGATGCGGGAGGGGTGTCAGGGAATTGGATGGTCCCGAGGATGTATATGGTGTGACCAAAGACGTTGGTGAATCGTACGTACTAAGTTCATCATCCTCGCCGAGTGTTGAGAGTTTGTTGGAATGAGACATCTGATTCCGTTGGGCCATTGAGCCGTGTGATGTAGAAGAGGACAAGGTGGATCGGGATGAGCCGTTCAGGAGGCTGTCCACCGTACTGACCGTGGTTTGTGTGCTGCCGCTCAGCATGCGCATAGCTTTCTGGCTTCCTCCAAACTCCTCCATGTTCGGAACACGAGCAGGCTCCGGTGGGGATTGTGGGAGTGCATTCTGAGCCTGAAACATGTTGACGAGGGCTTGGATATTGTTCTTCCATGATTCGAGGGACGATCGCTCCTTGAATATCAAGATAAAGGACGCGAGCTCATCCTCCATGTCGATAGTAAGACTCATCTCGCCAGCGGCAGATGTAGCCGTGACGTGTTTGATATGTCGGACGTAAATGCGTCCCTTCAGTCGTAGGACACCTTTGGACTGGCTGGATGTTGACATGGTTGATCCCGGGTCTGTGAAGCCAGAGGCAGTCGAAAGTAAACGGCCCAAACCGCGTTTTTTCTCTTCCACGACGCATATTATGGCCTCCTTGAAAAGGTAGACATAGAACTCCCTGATAGCGGAGTCCCTCCGGACCGAGAGAAGATCGTACATCTGTAGAGGTCCTAGATCTGAAAGCGGATGTCCTTTCCAGTCAATGATACGGTTTCTGAGGTCTTCCGTGATAGCATTGAATGGAGAGTCTTCCTCATGGTGAATGATGGTATTAGGTATGTAGGAATCATGCCCGTTTGATGATGAAGCGAATTGATCATGTGCTGGTGCTAAGGAGTGATTCTGAAACGGACGCGGAGACATCTCCTGTTCGCCATGACGGGTAAGCTGATTCCGTTGACGCGTCTGTGATGAGTGATCTGGGTGTGGGCTCGAATGTCCAGAGCTGGTATCATGTCGCGAATGGCTGCCAGCACTTCTAGCATAGTTATCGTTCATAACAGGGCCAGGGACATTGCCTGCCACTCGCTTGCCCGGAAGCTCGATAACAACTATGCATGTGAGAGGCTGGTTCAAGTCGTTGGTCCGAGTCAGGGACGAGAACTCTGGCCGGACCTGGATGGATGGCGCCACAATGTACTGCGAGTGGTCGCCGTTGGGCCCCGACCTCACTGACCCCGTGTGGTCGATAGGGTCGTCGTCATTAGGATTGTAAGGATGCGAAGCGGTCTGCGCGCGGGCGCGAGTTGTCGGAGTATCGCGTCCAGGATATAATGGAGCAGCCTTGGAATCACCCATTCCGGTGAGAGCGGCCAGTTCTGGGAAACATTAAGTACATGGTGCAAAGTACAACGGCCGCGACGAACTGTTAGATTTTCCTCCATCGCCATCGCCAACTTTCATGGGCCTTCGACACACCCCACAAACTCCGAGATTGGATTTTCTAGGGATAGTGGAACGTCCTTGGCTGGGCGGTGGACCGTAGACAGCAGTGAAGCATGCCTGGCAAAATGTAAGACTGGTGAAGTAGCGCTAAGGATGTTTGAAGCATACCTCGTGAAGTGCGTGACCACATTCTGGGACGATGTGCGGCTTCTCACCAGGGAGCCGGAAGCTGAAGCTGAGGGGCTCGAGACAGACAGGGCACTCCTCCTCGTCCTCGACGGCTTCGCGGCTGGAGACGACGGGGAGCGGAGCAAGGTGCATTGCTGAGTAGGGATGGGAGGTGTGATTTTCGCTGGAGGTGGTGGTGGTCGATGTGGAATAGGCCGAGTGGACTGACGAGGCCTTATTCTGCTTGCGAAAGACGGCCTGGAAAGACTTGAAGGTAGGTTTGGGGGTAGACGAGGAACCAGGAGGAGAAGGGGCAGTCCGAGGGGTGGTGTATGTGGGAGTGAGAGGCTGTTGATTGGACTTGGTCGACTGATCGGACGGCGTCGGTGACTCTCGATGGCTTCTCGATATCCAGCTGTTGGTTGATCCTGGTCTCATCAACAAAAACAGACCGCAAGCGCTCACAGAGGCTGCTTCAAGGATGCTTTCCGGTGAAACGATGACAAGGGTGGGTATAGAGCTGATGGAAAACGAAGGTTACAGTTATTTCTGCTTTTCCAGGCCCTCACTTCGTTCATGCATCTTTGATGCCCATTTCAAATTTTCGATTGTTCCCATTTGGGTTTCGTTTGCACACCTTTGCATGCTCACCCACCTGTTTCCTGACTTATCCACAGCATGCCTAAATGGTATCCATTACCCCTTTGTGCGCCACCCTATTGTCTGCTCCTGCCGTACTCCCAGGTACTTGCTGTCTCAGCTAGCGTCCAGAAGTGCCTGGTAGCGCCCCTTACTGTCCACGCTGCAGATCAGAAGCAACCACAACACTTTCCCGTCCTTTCCCATCATCATCGCCTCTCATCGCCTACTGCCTCAATCTCGTCATTGCCCTTCTTTCTGGGGTTGTTGACAGGGCTGGCATCACTGTCATAAGTATGTATGTCTGTTGCCTTATTAGATGCACATCATTCCCGGCGACTCGGACGTACACCCACCATCTCAGTCACGGGTGCTTTCCAAATTTCTGCACGGAGCTCAACGTAAATCATCAACGGACTACTATCTTAGGGAGAATCACAAAGTCGTTCGCAGCATCTCCCGCACGTTTCGTGGCAATTCTTATCTCTTGGTGGCTCGATGAATCCGATGTCCTCAGGTGAAGCACTTAAGCTTCTCATCACTATTCCGTTCAACATTGAACATCAAAGATGCCAACAACCGAGAAAGTGTCACACTGACATGATATAGTACTTATCGTTCGGCAAGCTTGCTTTAGACCTGTATTGGACCTTGACGCATGCGGTGGACGAAGGCAGGAATGCACATCAGGCAATATTCAGCAGTGCCCTTTCCACGGCGACGTCGACACAGACGCCAATAGTAACCTAACATGTTTTCAGTTACTCTGTATATACTTAAACCTGAAATTCTGAATCGCGATGCCAGTAAAGTTACATCAGATGCTGTTGTTGTTGAAGCTTATCAATTCAATCGGTGTTGAAAGTGCCAACATCTGCTTCCTGCAGACACTACTTAGCTGCAGCCTGCCTCAGTCTTCCAGCTCTCTCTCTCGCTGCTCAACAATATCGCCGTAAGACTTCCGGGCTCATTAGATGTACAGTTCTACAGATTGTCGTCATCTTACGAACACCCTGTGACTTATCATGATCACAGTCGCAGGTACGAACTCGAGTAGCGTCTGTATAACGCCTTCATCGATATCTCCAAGTCCAAAATGCCTCAATTGAAATCTCCCCTCGAAGGATTTGAGAATGCGGAGCCTCTCCCGAACACGATCAACCCAGACGGAAAGTCCTTGTATAATCCTCCAACGAACATCAAGTCGTCAGCCTATGATGAATTTCCCCAACCTATCGACTCCTCAAACAACGGATTCGATTTTCATGGTGAGAGCATCCCGGTCTGGTAGAGCTGGACAAGCCTCTTATTTCGCAGTTTATTACATGCAGAACATCGTTTCAGAGATGAAATTCGCGCGTGAGCTGCACGAACGTATTAGGAGAGAGTTTCCAGAGGTGAGAGACGGACCTCTCTCATGACCACCCCACCGCATGCATCAAACCCGACGCTGATGACACTTGCAGCTTCGGATTTATAGATTCTGGGAAAAGCCTGTCGGTTAGTACAGAAATATCTTTCGACATCTTCGAAGCCGACTCGCTAAACAAATTGCCAAATCTAACATCGAAATGGTACTTCCATGATCGTGAAATATCTCTGCGCATCCGAATCGCTTCTGCAACGCCCATATACCCAGGTCCGCACCCCACGGCGATGTTCGAGGTGAATACATTTACGCCGCATCAGACTGGCGCGTTGTTCTCGTGGTTAACCGTTCATCGCGGTCCCTGCTCGTGAGTTATTCTGTTTTTCTATAAATCATTCCAGAAACCTCTGCCAAAATCTGCTTCCCCGACCAATCCGCATCACGCGGGGGGGAAGGGAGAAAGAGAAAGCGCACGCGGGTTGTACCTTCGAAACCGTATGTTCAGCATAGAAGATGCCCTCTTCTGATGCAGACTGACATGGGATAATAATGTTACCCTCGTGCTTCGCGACCTTGCTATTGTGCTTTTATAATCATGCTCATGTTTTCTCTGTTGTGCGATAGGGTACTTATCCACCCAAACACGAATGATCCCTACAAGGACCACACTGAGCTGTTAACATGGATGGGCAAGCCTTGGCCCCTGCATACGGAGATGCTGAAGACACATCACTAATACGAACT
>JABCKG010007752.1:7976-20177 GCA_018851835.1 Hypsizygus ulmarius | reverse complement strand
CACGTGCCCTCATGATAGCCGGTGTTCAGAATCACATCAACATTCTTGGCATTGACGGCCGCGACATCGCAATCACCATCATCACAGCTCAGCGCTCATCACTTGCATTGACGATAAAGTATCTGGATCTGCCAGTGGATGGCATTTGGCAGCTTCGTGTCTTGAGATAGCTATAGGTATGCTTTTGCGACGCGTTCAATGCTGAATGCCTGTTGTACAGCCTTTACTCACGACGTGATTCTCATGTATGTGGAATCGCTTGTTCATCTTCCGGTTCTCATGGCGAGCTTCTCAGTACTCAAGCGCTTGTGCAATGAACTTGGCAGAATTCGTCAGATAGGCGAGTGTTCTTCATACTATGTGACCCCGTACATTCGTCAACCCCGGTATCTCGTCAAGGTCACATCAGTCACACTCGTCAGTCCAGCGGTAATCAAACTCCGCTTCGCCCAAGAGTCGTCACCACGCTTCACCGCTGCGTGAACCCTGACGACTGATGGGAGCCCTGACGAAATAGTTTGAAGCTCCGGTCTCGGCTAGAGCGGCATGAGTGACATTTCTAAGCATCACGCTCAAAATCCCTCCTCAGAAGGGACTTTGTCTATAATGATTTTCTCGACGTCAAACCTTTACGAAACGTTTCTAATATCACTAAAGACATCACATGCTAAGTTTCAGGTCATTAGGAGCCCACTGAGGTGAGATATTTGAGGAATGACGAGATACCGGGGTTGACGAATGTACGGGGTCACATAGTAAACAGGAAAACGACGTAAACGCTTGCTTGGATTTCGGCTGAGTATCAGGGAATATCCTCTGGGATCGCATCTGCAGTTTGTCTTGTACATGCCAAGTTCTGTCGGTTCATCTTGGGCTCACCTCTTCGTTGTTGAACTTTGAACAAGCGCAGCAGCTAAGTACACATATCACTGGCAATCGGACAGTTTGCAGCATGGTGGGGCAATGGTGGGGCAATAGATGGCTTGCGCCCGCCTGGGCGATTTGTTTTTGATGCACCCACTCCATCTTCAGCATCCACCTCAGCTTTTGAAGACTGTCATATGTTGTACGGGCTAATGGTGAGGATCAGAAAACAAAAAATCCAGAGTCAGACGAATGCATGCAGCTGCGACAACCACAACTTGCCTCCTCATGCAAACGCTTCGACATCCGATTCCAAAATTTCCTCAGGAGCCCTCTGGGCCGTGGCCTGTGCCAATGAAAGAAAAAAAACCCTAGGTCGACCGTAAACACTCCATTTACAGCCTCTTCGCTACAGACGAGAAAGTCCATCAGTGTGCCGGCGTATTGACCAGGTAAACGCGTATTCGTCTGCTGGAGGCGTTGAACGGAGCGGTTCCCCAGCTGTTCTGGAGTGCAGTATTTCAGCCCGCGGATGTAAACGTATGCGTTGTGCATTAAGTAGTGAGAATTGGATGCACATGTTTGAGGCGTGGTAGTCTTACATAGCAGTTATCGGGAACATTATATTGTGAACGAGGAAGTTTCTTTAACATGGTGGTGGAAGACGGGAGCGATGTTCCTGATGAGAGGATGACCTGTGCCAAAGAAATTTGAGAGGAAACGTCCATCATTGACCTCCGAAACAGACATAGTGATCCGGCAACCCGGCCCGCGATTCAATGCTCCGAGTTCGTCCGGTAGCGCAGCATGGTTTCTGCGAAGTTTGACGCTTTCGGCGCTGAAGACTCTGGAAATCCCAGATATTGACTCGACTACAGACCATTATGAATCTTTCAAATCACGCTCCTCGTTGTCTTTGTTGGAGTCACTGACTTTCGTATATTTGGAGCCACCGCTTTTTTCGATCTTATTCCGATTCGCGGCATGCCATCAGATGCCATCCCTCGCAGAGATCGATTTGAATTTCGTGCTTGATGTAACGCCGTCCCTCATTTTAGGCCTGGCTTCACTGGAACTAGTATCAAACCTTCAATGCATGCGAATGCGTTCGTGGTCCCAAATTAACGTCAAAGACGACGAATTCTTGCATTTAGTGAACTCGAGGGACCTCTCAGGGAATCCGGCTGTCGTTGGACCAAATACTCTGCCAAGTATGCGAACTGTCAGATCGCATGTATCGAAGCGCTGCATAGGTGGTGCACTGCCGTTTGTGGCAGTAGACGATACCGTTCTTCAAACGCCAACCACGGAAATTGTGCAAATATGCTTCTGAAAGCGAAACTACGGTTATTATATGGGTAGATGATTTTTGTATGAAAATTACACGAACTCAACGAACAGCCTCAAAAATTTAAAACCTCGCCGAGGCCTTGCGACACGGAGAAATGAGAAACGCAGGAGATGCAATATGATTTTTTCTGACATCTTGCCTTGGATGAATATTTCCAAGTCCTAGACTTAGTTGTGCATCCATCGGGACTTCGCTACTGCTGACGCAATTCAATGCTGCACCAATTTCAGAGTCAAATACAAGGCCACAACGCAAGCTATTTCTCGTTCATAATACACAGTCGCTCCTCAAGCATTCATACTTACAAATATTTTACACTCATTCCTTCTCCTCTTTTCCCTCTCATATTCAAATTTCCCTCCCATCTCAAACCGACAACTCAACATTCCCACTTTTCTGAATCGCCTCCTTTATCTCCTCAGTCGACAACGCAGGCTCTACCCAGTCTTTCAGGAACCCATCAACCTGTTCTGGTGCGCGCCCTACGAAGCTCTTCGGGTCCAGTAATTCCTCCAGGTTTGCTTTGATAGGGTCGAAGTAGGGGTCCTTGCGGACGCGCTGGATAAGATCGTTCTCCAGCCCAAGGTTCTTCACCTGGTGTGCAGCTTCTTGCGACAAGACCTGTGGATGGTACGCGTGTTAAATAGTTCGCCGAAGGTGGGTGGAGAGAGGAAGCGCTTACCCTAATCTTCTCGTGGGCTTCTTGCCTGTCCCCGCCTGCTTTAACAATGGCCATGATGATGTTTTCTGTCGCCATGAAGGGGAGCTCCTGTGCGATTCGGCGTGCAATGACCATGGGATACACCACCAGTCCTTCCGATACGTTTGTCAGAGTAGACAACACGATATCAGCAGTCAAGAATGCCTCGGGTAGCGTGATTCGTCGGTTTGCACTGGACGGAGAATGAATACAAGGTAGGCTAGGAACCTGATGGAAATGGTAGACGTACCTGTCATCAAGGGTGCGCTCGAACCATTGCACGCTGGCAGTCATGAGCGCATTTTGATGGAGAACCATGAGGTGCCTTGAGAGACTGCAGACACGCTCGCAGCGCATGGGATTCCTTTTGTACGCCATGGCAGAGGACCCGATCTGGGTCGACTCGAACGGCTCTTCGATTTCCTACGTTTCCAGCGCGTCGGTACATTATCCTGAAAGTAACATGTCCAAAGACAGACCTTCAAATTAGCAAGCAACCGTATATCGGTCGCAATTTTGTGGGCAGTCGCACCCAGAGATGCGAGGGGGGCCAAGACGTCGATGTCGACCTTGCGCGAATAGGTCTGCGATGTTACCGGATATAAATATGTGAACCCAGAAAGTTCAGTGACTCTCTTATCGACAGCTTCGACCTGCATGTCGACGGGAATGAGCTCAATCCCGACGTCGCAGTCTCATTCATACCTTGGCATGATCACCATCGAACAGCGCCAGGAAGCTGGCCTGAGTACCGGTGGTGCCCTTGACACCGCGGAACCCAAGGTCATCTCGCGCACGCGTGATATTTCGTAGATCCCATAACAGTTCCTTCACGAGAAACGGATAAGACGACGACGCATTGGAAAAGAAGGGCCAGAGCTTACTTGGATCCACAGCGTTGCGCGTTTGCCTACAGTAGTCAGTTGTGCCGGCTGGAAATGGGTGAACCCGAGAGTCGGGAGGGCCCGGTGTTGCGCCGCAAATTGGGCCAACCGCGAAATTAGGACTGAAAGAGACCGGACCAGATAGGTAAGACCCGTGCGGAGGAAGATCAGATCCGCATTGCTGTGGAAAGGACTCCGTTTACTACGAGTACTAGGTACTGGGAAGAAAGAACACTGACTCGGTCACATAGCATGATGTTGCACCCAAACTGCCTAAGTATGAGGTTTTTGGAAGGGGTAAAAGGCCAGAAGAGCGCACTGAATGATGCCAGCGGCTGCAGGAGCGACTGTTCCGAATGTGTAGACATGTGCCATCACGTCGTGACGACGCTTCTTTTCCTCTCGTGCAGCGACTTCGAACTGCTCAGGGGTCAAACGCTAAATACCGTTTCAAGATTAACAGAAGAGTATAAAGAGTGAAATCTGAGCAGGAGTCTGATAAGAAACGTACAAGGTTGCTTTTCATCTGCTCGATAGCCTCTTCTGAGATTGGCAAGCCTAATTCCTGTTCAGCAATGGCAAGGTTGAGCCATAGCGTGCGCCAGGTGTAGAACCTATTCTATAAATACAAGCAAAGTGCAATGCACAACCTGAACTCAGCAAACCATTCTAACACCATTACATCAGAATGAACCGTACGCACAGCAGGAGAAAACAGGTGCGCCATCTCCTTGCTCGCATAGCGGCTAGTGCATGAGAAATCAGCTGCGATCGCAAAATGAGTTATTCGAGTCAAACCTTGAAAGAGGGGTCTGGTAGGTGTCAAAAGCGTCCATTTTTTGGATGTATCAGATCGTGTAACACAGCTGGGAAAGGGAGACGACTCGGAGTCAAATTTTAGTTCATGAATCACTCCCAAATTCCAGACCGCTGATATCACGTGAGACGTCGCGCTTTTCACGTGATATTACGTCACTCCCGACTTGACCCCGCAGACTCCAGAGACAGGCCCTGCGGTAAACTTTGACCCTTGATCTCCCTTGATGCCATTTCAAAGTGTGGGGGGTGGGGACGACTGGTAACTGAGTTGTTGGAAGGAAAGGATTGGCAAGTAGAGTGGGTGGAGGGAAAATGGTTGGAACAGTAGGCTACATACAACGATTCGTATATCTTTACAGATCCGAGGAATAAAATAAGGACACACTTAGAACTACACCTACAACTGTTCACGAAAAATAGCTTCGAACATTTACATACAATGCGCCACCTCGGAAAGGTTACGTAAAGGGTCCATGTATCAGGGCATCCCACGCGCTCTTAGACTCCAACGTCTCGAAGAACCTCGCTTTCGGGGTTCCTGAGCCCGAACTACACCTAACTTCGGGAGCGCTGGCCGCTTTTGTCATACATGGTCGCGTCTCGTGACTCGGAGTGTCATGTTGCGGTTCAGAGACCACGGACGAAGGCAAGCTCCAATGAGGCGGGACTTCTGAAGTAGGCGAGTTTTGGCCGCTCGCTGCTGAGTACGGCGACGATGATGCAAGCGTGCCTAGACTCGGGGAGCCTGACGGCCAGTGATGGTCGTGCGACTCCTATCAGACATTGCCAAGAATCAAGATCTGCGAGAAGAGCATAAGATAACTGACCGACCGTGGCTCCTAGCCGAGATGGATTTTGAGGAAGAAAATCGTTACGGGGGTGTAAGTAGCTGTCCGCACGGCTCGGATCGAAGCCATGCGTTGGGGTAGAAGTGGGAGGAGCTGGAGGCAGCGGTGACGCAGAAAATGAAGATGGATGAGCGGGACTTGCAGTTCCCGATGATGAACGTGACGATGGTGTAAAAGGCCGTTTCTTGAAATGAAGCGGGATGGTATAATCATCGTCAAGATGTGGACTGAGAAATGAGAAAACGAAGTAACACACGGGTCCAAGGATGCTGCCCAACACTAGGCGTAAACTTAGCGCCTCCTTGTGAGGCATGGTTGGGTCCAAATGAGCATTTTCATGCTCTTGAAGCCTCTCTGACGGTACACGAGTCATTTCTGCCGGTCGATTCTGATGTTGTGTCGGCTAACAAAGTGCGGGGCATTTCAAAAAGGAGTTGCACATCAATGTGACAATGACTACGAACCATGTTGAGTGGCGGTAAAGATGACTGCTCGTTGACTTTTACAGGAAACGGAATAGCGATGAGCGAAGATGAGGCAGGTCGTGGTGGTAGGAAACAACAGCTGTTGCCTCGGCAGATGGTTGCGTGGAAGAGCATGTCTAGATCTGGGCATGTGCAAGATCGGGGATGATGACAAATGGGTCAATGTCCCCGCAATTTCTCCAGATTGCCCGATTTGTGTCTGTACTGGTATCGATCATGCACGAAAGCCCGCGATGGTAATTCACAAGCACCACATAATGCAATGGGCGCCGCATGTAGCATGCATCGACTAAGGCGAGCTGACTAGCTTCAATAGTGCAGCGACCGAATGCATTAAGCTAGATATCGTTGACGCCTGTACTACTGCCTCATCTGAGAAGTATTTGTCTTGTTAAAGACTCACACGGTCAAGAGTATAATGTTCCACAAGAAGGTGGCTAAAGCAGGCATACGCATGCAGGAGAATGAAATACTCTTTACGGTAGCCGGAGAGCCCGAGGTCACCATCATCATAACCGCCATGTACTCGAGTACAACACCCTACAACACCACTGCTGGGATGCCCGGTGATGGGGACACGAGCCTCCGAGTCAATTGTATTATTTTAGCACTCCACAGTAGACCAAAGGCATTCCGTGACATATCGAAGACTGGGCGAAAGACTTAGAATTACTTCTCAAGTACATTGAGTTCCGGAATATCATCGCATGACCTTCAAAAGGCTTAAGGCAGAGGTGCTTATTGCCTTAACAGGTGAGAAGACCAGTGAACGCATTCCCCATGTACGGCCAGATAAAACACGGAAAAAATTCGGCCGAAGAAATCTTGCCTGGGTTACCTCGGTAGAGTCGGGGCTATCACATTAATGGAAGGGAACAGAAAGAATGTGGAGATGACGAAGTGGTACAACTGGAGTCCAGAGCCGCTGAGATTCACCTTCACGGGAAAGCTCAGAATGAATGACACGGAAGCACCAGCCAAAGGAACAACTCTAATTGTCCATGCCGCGAGCCACAAGCAACGCAAGTAAGTGAGTGTGCCAGGCCGGCGCCTATTCCCAGTGCACGTTCGACTGTCTCCTATCGCTGCTCTAAATCTTCCAGCTTCTCATATAGGTTTCCCGCTTGCGCACATGAATTTTCGATTGAGAAACTATCGCTGCCATACCGACTCATGATGTATGTAGGACAGGACTGTCGAATACATGAAGCAAAGCTAATGTCATGGTGCAAAAGCACAGGAAGTAGCTTGCATGTCACTAGAAATAGAGCAGCCCTAGTAAATGTTTGGGCAGGATGAGCCTGGAACTCCGAGAGCTCCAGTAGTTTGAGGGAAGCGGAGCCTTCCGACGACGGTCGATCGGCGAGGTATGTACGACATATAAATCTGAGAGATTTCTATACTGTCAGGTTTCTAACACACCGCAACATCCTCGGCCGCACATACCGAAGTTGTACTGCCAAGATACCCGAAGCCAGTTTCATTTCTGAACGTCGAGGTGGGCTTCGCATCGAGATTTGAGTTTCATGTCGAAGTCATACGCTTGGATACGTCACCTGCCAGAAGAAAGCTCAAAAACAACAGAATAGGTGAGTGACACAGCCATATAATTGCGAGAAAGTCGGAATGATGAGGTGGGGTGGCTGTCAATGTGGATGACTCGGAGGGAAGGTTATTCCCTATGGGCCTGCTAGTGTTGACTTACTGAGCGTGGTGATTGACTTCTCGTATAAGTATCTTCTGCAGCAGTATAAGCAATCTCTTGAAAGTTGGGATATGCCATACATACTTCCTCGTAGCCAGCTTTAGGGACTGGGCATTGGGTCCACATTTAGTCGATCATTGCTCGATAAGCCAGTTCGATCGTCGGCGATTTGGTGCTTCCAAAAGTAGACCAAAGGCTCTGAAAACGAGAGCCATATGCATTTCCGAACGCATTCAATCAGGGGATGTCGAACTTGATGTCCGAGAAACTTGGCATGAACATGAGTTCGGTGGGTGCCATCAGGGTGGAAGATGAGGATATTTGCCACGGACGTGTGGGGCAAACATCTACATAGCACGATCGGCCCTAGCATCGGACCGATTATCCACAATGTCCATATTCATCATGATCTCAACGACGTAAGTTAAAGCTTTTGATACCTGTAGCCCCACCAGTGGTTCTTGACGCGTGTTAACTTTGACATATACAGAATTCACGAAGAAATCGAAGAGTTCAGCCCGTCCTTATAGCCAACTTGTGGCCAGCGAGCTTTTTGATACTTCAACATGCCTCGCGATCCGAATAGTATTCTTGGAATTGGCCGTGTTAACTTCGGTCCCAGACATCTAGACCTCGGATATACAAACAACCACATAGCTAACCTGTCAATCACTTCAATCACTCAGCTTGTTTTATCCATCTGGACATATTACAATGACAAGGGTTAGACTCTAAGTAACATAGGCGCTCTTGATGGATGAGCTAAGGACTCGGACCTCCACCATGGGCTCATAAGTATTCCGGCTCCTTTACTAATTAATTCAACTCTGTTCCCTCCGACTATGGCCAGGCCTAAGTTTTGCGAACGGTCGTAAATTTTACACGGACGCCGACATGGAGACGCAGGCGCGGTACATCGAGGGCATTTTGGGACCCCATGAAGTGGGTGTGATGGTGGCGATTTTCCTGTTTGGTCTGGTGACCATTCAAGCGTTTAACTACTTTCGAAATTACCCAGACGATCAGTGGGGTATCAAGGTTTTGGTGAGCTTGCGCTTGCGTTATTTTGTAACAAATCGGTCTGTATGTAGCTAATCCTTGGTTTGCACAACGCAGGTTTCCGTCATATGGTACGAAGACAAAATGGATTATACCACTGCCACCGTGGTTTTTAATTCTTGATCATATATTACCATCACCTATAGGACGCTCCTCTTCGTGCACACTCTCGTAGGCGCGTTCTCACTATACCGAAGAACCGTCATCGGATTTGGTAAAACGCAGGACCTGGAACAATATCCAGACGGCATGTGCGGGGCGTTCTCGCTATCAGGCATCATCGGAGCAACTGTCCAGGTACGTCTATTCATAGAGGGCATTCCTTCCCTCTCACCCGTCAACCCCCTTCCTCCCAGTCGTTCTTCGCGTACCGCCTACGTAAGTTGTCCGGACGATCCGAAATTGCAGTTATCTGCTGGGCACTCTCTCTCGTGCGCATGGGCTCCGTGCTTTGTATCTCCGTGACGACGTGCCAGGCTCCCTCGGTGCCGGACTATGTCGACCGCTGGGCATGGCTAGTTATTTTGTCTCTCTCGATTTCGGCCTTTGTAGATGTGATGATCGCGGGGTCGTTGTCATATTGTCTCTGGAGTCGAAGGAAGGATGTGTTCAAGCAGTACGCTGGCTACTGTAAACGCGTTCATGGCGTGGCTCGTGATGATGACATCTTTGAACAGTGCACGGCGGGTTGTGGATAAATTGATTGCTTGGACCATCCGTGAGTCTTTTGGGACCAAAAAGGAATGGCATGAATCTGACTTCTACATAGATACCGGATTATTGACGAGGTATTCAACATTTATATTGGTACTATCAACCCATCCCTGAAAGGATGTTCCAGCCTTTCGAGCATTCTCATGCTTGTCCTAGTAAGCATCCTTTTTTGCGCCTTTTTCTTCTTCCTGATCATGATGGTGTATAGTACGTGGCAGTCAACAACTTGGCATGGGTTGCAGCGTATCTTGTGATCTCCGGATGTAAGCACACATTCACAATCATTCCGCGAGTTCCAGACTGATGCTGGATAGTATTCGCGAACTACATGCTAGCCTCGTGAGTTCCTTCCCCTTTGCGTCCAGCGGGCTCGACTGAAACTGATTATGTATGGCTGTCTGCTGTAGGCTCAACGCCCGTAATTCATTCCGCGAGGACATGAATCGAAAACCGACTTTTTTGGATGTCGAGACTCTTGCAGTCGATCTTGTGCGCCAGCCAGGATACGTACGTCTCTCTTTCTGCACAACAATCCATGGATTCTTGATCATTGAATGCGGAAATATCGCAGACTCTCCAGACTGCCATGGACGACGTGAACGCCACCGATCTCGGTCTTTCCCAGGACTTGAGCCCCATCTCAATGCATGGACCACCTCTGACCATGTACGTTCTATTTCCGCTGCGTCATGTTTTGCTCCTTTTTTATTGATATAGTTTCGGGAAATAGTTAGTCGGAAGCTTATGCCTGTAGTCAGACAAGGCAATTTTACGTATACGGAGCTTATATTAATAGATTTCAGAAGTAGGCATTTGTACTTACGCAGCTCTCATCATCATTTGTACTATATACATTTCAAGTCGCATCGCAAAGGCTTCGCCGGATAGGATGCGAAAGTGCAATCTTAGAAAGATATCGAAGGAACGGCGATAAGTTTACGTGTACGTAGCGGTGGTGTTCCAATGCAAACTTCGTAGAACACGGGTATTCCGTTTCTCGTTTATCCACCGACGAAACTATGTCATAGTGGAAGAAATCCAACTTCCGATCGAATACCGTCGTCCAATTTAATCAATGCAGACAGTCATGATGACCATGGTGCAACAGAAGTGGTGCCATTGATCGGTCAAGGAAGAACATCGAGTCATCGCAACGACAGGGATGTAAGGAGATGGTGTATCCTGGAAATCGCCGTCATAATACGGCTACCGTGGTGATTACCGTTTACCTGAATCATACGCTGTAATGGCAGCCAGAAGATCCTGGGGAGTCGGACTAGGCGATACAACGTCAACGCGAATTTTTAGCTCATCGCGAAGAAATGAGGCCGTGACAGGCCCAATAGCAGCGACCCTGGCATTCTGTATATGCGTTCCCTGCAGACAATTCTCCGAGGAGAACGTGAAATGCTTGTGCAAGATAGGCATGACGAAGCCAGCAGCGGATGGTGCGAAATGGACGATCCACCACGGCTGACCATCTGCCAATAAATAAGTTGATGAGGAACGCCATAGTAATAACCAACGAAACACAGAAAAGGACCTTGAGATACACTGGCCAAAGCGCTCTCCAAGTCCCGCTCGAAGGTCTGGGAGCTCCGCGTTTCGTAAACCTTGAACGATGTAAGCGCGATGCCGGCCTCCTCCAGAATCGTTGGGACGGTGTCGCGGTTCTTGTCCCCGGTGAGGTATAGAAGCCCTTTCGGTCTTTGAAAGCAGATGAATTTCGCGAGGCGTTCGCCTGTGCCGGCAGATTCCCCGCGCACAACGAGTGGTGTGTACGGTGTCTGCCCGTATATCTGCTGGATTTCGGCGAGGGCGGAGGCGGTTCCCGGGCCAACTACGTAAAATGGGGTAGTAGACCAGGTAACTGCACTTATACGAAGGTTGTGAGAACAGAAGACCAGTACTGACAGGAAAGTAAGCAAGCAACGCGAGATTTACCTTCATGTCCTGCTGCTCCTCCCTCTGAATCAACGAGGTCGCCAACTACACTCTTCCATGCTTCACATGCCCTCGCACTCGTTAACACGACTCCGTCGAAACTTGCAGCTCCCGGTCCAATGCCAATTATGTTTTTGAGCTCGGAAAGGTTGGTCGAGACGGTCTCGAGCACTGGGACGGAGACGGCGGGGTAGCCGCCTGCCGTGAAAGTTGTTTCGTATCGGTCATTTAAGGTAGGGGCTCGCAGAAGGAGGACTTTCACTGCCATTCACAGCTCGGGAAGGGATAATGCTGCTGCTTTGGGGATCATGAAAGGCCGGAGGAGCGGCAAGGTGGCGGGATGGTCGGTTTTGTTTGGCGGGGAGCCCGGTGCCAAGCACATTCTCATCTTCTCGCGCACGACGGTCATGGCGTTCCAAAAGGAAAAGCCTCTGCATTCCCTGTAAGTAAGTCAGCGTCTTGTTCATCTACGAAGCAAGATGTAACTTTGTGTGTACTGTAGGTTCGCAGGCGCAACAGCTGGAGCCATCGAGGCGTGAGTCCTCTCACCCAATTCATTTTATGGATTTCGGCCGAATTTTGGTATGGGATTTAGGTTCATCACATACCCTACGGAATTCGTCAAGACACGGTCGCAATTTGGCGGGAAGGTACGTGTCGAGTACTTGGGAAGTCTGGCCTTTCTTGCATGGGACTGAACCTTCAATCACAGAGAGAAAGCCCGATCGCGATTGTCCGGGAGACTTTGAAAACCAAAGGCGTCATTGGGCTGTACTCAGGATGTTCGGCGCTCGTTGTTGGAAATGCTATGAAGGCTGGGGTGCGGTT
>JABCKG010007751.1:0-20266 GCA_018851835.1 Hypsizygus ulmarius | reverse complement strand
CTAACTGTTATCGGTAGCGCTGTTGCCGGGTGGCCAATCATACGCCTTCCCAACTCGGGACTTCTCAGAGCGCTTTCCGGGGCATCTGAACATGCGATATTCTGATACTTGGATGATGCCAACCATCGGCATATGTCCTATTTCCTCATGTGGTCGAGATCCCTTCATGTCATGGCGTTAGCGTGCTCATTGTCGATAGTGGGTGCATACAAGTGCATACTGTATGTACCAATCAATCTTTTCTACGGGAGCATGTTTTTTCCCTGTCATTCCAGAGCGTTCCAGGGTTCTTTCCAACAAGCTTGGACTCACTCTGCGTCATCCTCCTCGGAACGGGATACCGACACCAAAAGATACTAACTTTCAAGGTTCCTGATTAAAGCATCCGATTGCGGTAACAAGCGATACTTGTTGCGTTTCTGTCGCAGCATTGTCAGATTGGTTTTCTACGATTTGTTCGAATCAGCAATAACCGTATAGTGTGGGAAGTTGTAAGTATACAGACTGTAGTGGCTACACTACTAGGGAAATCAGGTGAGCCCACAGAACTGGATCACATGGCACTTGGGCACTTGTCTGGATGATTCAGGGGATGCTACGCACTGGGGCTTCCGCGTCTTGCAAGTTCAATTCTGTGGACGATCGGAGGTTGATCGGGCCCATCTGGACATCCATCATTACCATAAAAGGCAATTACTTAGCGACCACGTTTTGCTCAGGTGATGGAAAGATCTTGCCAGCCCGCTCACAGGTCGCCGTCCTGCCTCGTGGTTGATACCAAGGTCGTCCAAAGTCACACCCAAGACCCAGCCAATCTGTGAATTCCGCACTTTCACAATCACCACCATGGCGCCTCCCCCCCCACCCATGTGCTTTCCGTTCGTTGGCGGTTCAAAGCCCAAACGCCGTCTTTCATGGTCAAGCTCTGACAGGGCACCTACTCCGCAAGACCATATGATTCGCCATCCATCGTACTCGCCAACCTCAACTCTGACCGATGCAGCGGAGAGCCTCACTTTTCACTCTGATTCAGAAAAGTACGACGAGGTCCCTTCGACGCTCCCCGAGTTCCATAAAGACGCCAAGGGGCATCCGAAGCTCACTCGCTCGAACACAATGACCGGAACGAAAAAATCAATGGCATCGAGCAAGTGGGGTTACGGATGGGGAGTTGGGAAGAAGCAAAAAGAGAAGGAGAGGGAATTGGAAAAGGATGCGGGTTCAATGACGTCCCAGACGAACCTTCCGGTCTACCAGCCCCCGACCTCTCCCCCGACACGGAATAATTCAAAGTCTACGCAGGCCAGCCGGTCTACTCAGCGAACACATGAATCCCACAGGACACATGTCTCCCACAAGACCCAGGACGCGTCTTTGAAAAGAGACAACTCGCAGCGGAGTAACGCCAGCCGGTCGACTCAGCAAAGCGGTCTTCACAGGAATGACACCCTTGGTTCTGCGAGGCGTCCCCACCTCTATCCTAACGACTCTTCGAGTACTCTTGTTGGTTCTGCCCTTGATCGTAAGATTGCCGAAGTCGATTCCATCAGGGACTACTCTAATACGAGGGAAAAGCTGGAGGATTTACGAAGAAACATGGCCAGTCACAGCTTGGATTACTAGTCAGTTTCCCTTTCCATTTCTATCGAACTGGTGCTCATTTTATCCAGCCTCGTGCCAAGCGAAGACGCTCATGGATCCGAATATGTTGCTGAGAGTGATCAACGACGGCAATACATCTCTGGGTGAGTGACTAAACCTCCACATCATTCATGACAACCTCATTTTACTCCAGATTCTTCGGAACGGCAGGCCAGGCAATTATTACTATGAACGCGGCATATTTATTCACCGACTCTCGATACTGGTTACAAGCACAACAGCAGTTGGATGGTAACTGGACATTGATCAAGGCTGGTGCCCCTGGTAAACCGAAAGATTGGATTGAATGGCTCATGGTGAGCCAAACATCTTTGGCTTGCTTCAGCATAAATGTAATAAGTACGACAGGACAAAGCCAAGGACGCAAGGATTGGTCTCGATGCTCGAATGATCTCTCACGAGAAGGCGACGCTCATCAACAGCAAGATCACTCAGATGAACTCGAAGCTCATCTACCCGCCTCAAAATCTCGTCGATCTAATTTGGAAGGATAAGCCTCCGAAATCGAAAGCACCCATCTTCATTCAGACTATCGAATTTGCGGGTGCGTCTCAATAATACCGTGCCGTTATCATAAATTCATGTGTTTCCTCTAGGTGTGAGCGCTAAGACTAAACTTGTCAAACTACGGGACTGGATCAAGCAACAACCTCCCACTATCCCATCCTATTCAAAGGCACCAGCCACGCCAGCCCAAATACAAGTCGGAACTCTCATTACTTCCCTGGCTTCTATAGGTAAGATTGCAATAATTACCAGTACTTTTGCTCGTCCTGACAGGCAAGATTTCATCAGCCTACCTCCTCAACCTTCGTGGCTCTGATATTCCACATAACCCACTTTTCCACGCGTATCTATTCGTCGGTCTCGACAGTGCTATAATCTTCTTGGACGGAGCCAAGGTAACACCAGATACGACCGAATATCTGAAGTCCATTGGTGTGGAGAGGCGGGAATACCTCGATCTATGGACTTTCTTGAGACGGAGGGAATGGGGCGAAGGCAAAGTGAGCAACTTTTTGTTCCATGGTGGATCCAGCTGTTCTGAACTGTGGACTTCTAGATTCTCATTTCGCCGCAAACGTCGTATGCGATCTCCTTAATGCTCACTCACTACCGATACACCGTCGCGCCATCCTGGGTGGAGCATGCGATGTCGATCAAGAACGAGACGGAGCTGGATGGTCTGAGAAGGGCATATGTCCGCGATGGGGCGTCATTCGTGCGTCATTGCGTTGTGGTCCTACTTGCCTCACCTTAACTTTCTAAACAGGTTCGATTCCTTGCATGGCTCGAGGCGAAGCTGTCTGAGGGCTATGATATCACGGAATACGAAGCCGCATCGCGCCTGACGGAGTTCCGCAGACAGAACAGACATTTCATGGGGCTTGCGTATAAATCGATATCTGCCACGGGGTCGAACGCTGCTCTTCCTCATTATACGCCTCGGAAGTCCACGGCACGGATGATTGAACGTGATACACCATACCTCAAGTGAGCACTCTCCGCCGTGCATGAATAGATCTGGCGCTTATCTGCCCTTACATCACAGCGACTCTGGTGGGCAATACAGAGACGGCACTTGTGATACAACGCGGACGGTGCACTTCGGAAGGCCATCACAAGAACAGTGCGAAGCTTTCACGCGAGTCCTTCAAGGCCATGTAAGCACCAGGTTCCCATCGGTCGTGGCTTGTCCTCCTCATGTCGCTGCACCCATAGATTGCCATCGACAGTGCTATTTTCCCCGAAGGCACCTCAGGACACCAGCTGGATGTCCTTGCCCGCAAAGCACTGTGGCGTGACGGTTTGAATTACATGGTGCGCTCACATGACAATGTTGTGCCTTCCGCTTCGGATCTTGATTCGCCTTGCATTTGCAGCATGGCACTGGGCATGGATTTGGCTCGTTCTTGACTGTCCACGAAGGACCCCAAAGCTTCTCGAGTAGCATTCCTCTCATTCCAGGGCACGTCATCACGAATGAGCCAGGCTTCTGTAAGTCTCCCTCGTGGCCACATTATGCGCCTAGATCTGTGACTGATTACCGATTCGCGTGTTCCCTCACAGATAACGAAGGAAAATGGGGCATGAGGATTGAGTCTGCGCTGGCCGTTCGGCGTGTCAAGGTAGGTTATTGATCGTTTATCACGAGATGTGAATGGATTATTGATATTGTTTAGACGAGAGGTGAATTCAACGGGAACACCTGGCTTGGCTTCGAACGTTTGACATGCGTACCAATTCAAACAAGGATGGTCAAAGAGAGCATGCTCACCAAGGAGGAGAAGCAGTGGCTGAAGGTTCGTCCGTCGTTCTTGTCCTGTAGCCCAGGGATTTGAAGTGGTATTCTGGATGTAGGAGCACAACCAGCGATGCCTTGAAAAACTCACGCAACATCTCAAGGATGATAAACGGGCGTTGAAGTGGCTCAAGCGTGAAGCAGAACGTGGCATTGGCCTCGCATCGGGCCCTGGTGGCATGAACATCGATTGGGACTAAACTATGGAAACACTTCCTTCTTCCCTTCATCTTTACTTACATAGCGACACCTCTGGATCTCCTCTTCCTTTCTTATCTATCCCTCTCTCGGGGAGGTGCTTTCGTGACAAGGGCACCCACACCATCGCGACATGCTAACCAATAGCTTCATCTGATTGCCTCTTGCTTTTTTTTTTTGAGACTTATCCTCCTTTTTATTCCTGGCTGACTTGACCCCCATCTCGATGTTGTACTTCTATATTCCCGGCAGACATTGCTGAGCTTCGATATTGAAGTTTTTTGGATAGTTACCCTACCATCTACCGAGTTCTGTGTAATAGAGCATTCTGTTTGATAATCGTGGACGGTAGTTCCCAAATCATCGTGATAGAACAGAGTAGCATGATACAAATGCATGAAAATACGAAACAGGAACAAATCAACGCCTTTGCGCCTTGCCTCCCTTCCGTTTGCCGGCAAATAGATGTTTCGGCTAGAAGGTGGAAGTCATTAAGAATGCCCATCCATCTATTATTTGGAAATGGAATAAACGCACCATTTTTGTTTTGATTGTTCGGTCGCCCTCTCCAGCTTTGGCCAGCATATTGCGAGGTCTCTGTCCGAGGTTGCGCAGCTTGACTGCACGACTTGCTTGCTATTGACGAGAAACATGAAATTAATAATGGTTCCACCGACCACAGGAAACAACGAACCTCCTCATCACGCATACCAGCCACCCTTCTGTCCGACTTGGGCGCTCTCCTGTTGACAGCAACGACAGATCCCGAATTACCCTTAACTCTCTTCTTCGGCGCGTCTTCCCCATCAACATCCATCCACCCCTCCGCACCTTCGCCATCCTCCATATCATCATCCGCATCCATATCAACATCCTCGTCGTCCCGCTTCCTCTTCGCCCCCTGGACCTTCGCCAGCATTGCTGCCCGTTCCTGGATCCTACTGGGATCCAGCCCGGCCTTCGTCATCTCCGCAGAAAGCTCCGTCAGCGTGCGTAGACCTGCAGTGCGCGGGAGCCGTGACTGGTTCTTCTTCGACTTCTTGATGCTCTGCGATTGGATCTTGTGTGACAGAGCGACGGTAGCTTCTTGTGCCTCGCGCTCGTCATCCGAGTCGAACTGTTATTTTGAAGTGACTGAGCTTGGAAGAAACCCACGATGCTAAAGAGGTGCTTACCATGTCTTCTTCGCTGTCGTAATACCCTTCCGCCTGGAGTCGTTCTTCCTCGCGTTCCAGGGCGTCCAGCTTTTCGGCGATATCGGGGTCGATGAAATCGGCAATGTTCTTCCCGTCCATAATCTCTGGTATAATATCCTCCTTCCATTCGGGATTAGCCAACAGATAATCCTCTAGAGAAAAATCAGCAGTGGATTCCATGAATGCAAAAGATAACGCACGGCGAAGGTTGATGTTGTAGACCCCAGCACCGCCTTCCTCCAGCTCGATATCCCGCGCAAGTGTCCGTCGCTCGGGATCATTCTTGTCGTACTTCTTCCGATCCTTGATTGCATGGGGAATGAACGGTGGACGGGCGACATCATCACGGGCCTTGGGCTGCGCGACATGTATCCGGTTGATGACTGAGTTGATCTTGCTGCCTTTTAGCTTCGTGTCGACGCGATGCGCAAGAAGCGCATCGCAGGCCTTGTTTTTGACGTCCATGACACCCTCCTCAGAGTAGCAAGAAACTTGCACGCTCTGTACACCTTCCGAGTCTATAATTTCCTGGACGAGCGCGCGGGAGTCGGGGTGCACGTCTTCTAGACGCATGACATCGATTTTGTTGATCACAAGGAGTGTGGGCTTTCCACTGAAGAGAGGTTTGATGGAGTGGAAGAGCTTACACTAGAGCTTTTGTGAGTTCAATTGCGGCGAAAGAATAGGGACTTGAAATTCTACCTGGGCTTCCACTGAATACCCACATTGCTCACTGAGATCCATAAAGTACAAAACACAACTCTTGAGATGGGCAAGGGCGGTGATACTCTGCATTTCGATCGTGTTCATGTCCTCAAGCGGGTGATCTAGTATCCCGGGGGTATCAATTACTTGCCATCGGAGGTATTTGTAGTCCAAGTGTCCAACGAAAAGCGATTTGGTGGTGAAAGCGTAAGGTTGTACGTCGACATCGGCTCTCGTGACCTTATTTATGAAGGATGATTTGCCGACATTGGGGTAACCGCAGATGAGAAGCGTGCGGGTGTTGGGGTCGATGGCAGGGAGACGGGAGATGTGTTGCCGCACTTGCTCTAGATATGCGAGTGGGTCTTTTTGACGGCGCATAATCGTTGCCATCCTGCATCACCAGAGGTGATTAGAGATCTGAGTAATTGATAGACAGAGACAATAATCACCGGCCAAGAGCAGCTTTCTTGAGCTGCTTGCAGCGATACAAGCTGTCTCCGAATTTGAGGAGGCGACAATAGTCCTTGGCAACATGGTCGATCAGATGCCTGGCTGTTCGAAGCTGGCCCAGCGCAAGTTTGTAGTGATTTTTGTCGTAAAGGACATTCATCAAAGAGGACAGGAATGGATGGAGGTCCTGTTACGATGGCTTCAGCAACATACTGCAGGAAAAACTGCTTCTTAAACGCACATCAAGCATTGGAAATTCTGTCAAAATGGCTCCAAGTTTTTCATCGAAAGAATCTTGCGTGAACTTGACTTTCCTCATGTAGAAGTTCCTGATGCGACTGATTTTAAAGTTTTTATGAATGACCTGAGAGGAAGTAAAGTGTTAAGTGGAAAATCCTGCGGTCAATGGAAGAGATATCAGAAGTCGTACCGTTGGTGTTTTACGCTGGGTCTTCGACAGAACAATATCCAAAAAGTCCGCCGCCGTTGGCACAGGCGCAATGGCCTTGAGACCACTTGTCGACATCTTGAATTAAGGCCTCTACGAACAGAAATGAGGCTTATATGTTGGGAAATCTGTCCAATCAGTTCAAGCGAAGGTTTTCGGTATTGAAGGGATCGAAAATGTTTTTCCCACAGTGACACTGTCACATGACCGTAGAGTACACGGTCCTGTTGAACTTCAACTTCAACCTGTTCAAACTTTCTTCACTGTTGAATCCTCCTCGAATGGATCTCCGTCGGTAATTACACTTTAACCATTCGAAGAACCTCGCGCCGAGCAACAGGCCCTCAAAAATGAATTACGGCACGCCAGTGGTGCTTAACTCTACATGTCCACTGTTCCTCTCGTTAAACCCTAATTATAAAAAGCTTGAAGAATGTGACATTTGTTCCTCCAGTTGTCGATGCTGATGAAGTCAAAGAGCTTCGTCTAAGAGCCAGGTGCTGAGAGAACTTCTGAAGCTGAGATTACATTTTGAGAGGAGGTGGAGAGTATAACGTGTCCCGCTGCGTAATGCGACCTCATGGTCCTTGCAGGAAGATCTTACTTAACGAGCACCGTTGGCAAGTCCTTGTAGGACGACAGGGTTTGGAAGCTGAGGTTCGGGCTGTTGATCATGAGGCTTGCTGAAAATTTGTCGAAGCATGTACATTCGCAGTTCCCCAGGTGATACCAGGTTACCTCGAAAAGGAAGAGGAACGTGAGGTAAATGCGTGTTCTGCCGTGAGCAGGATATCAGAGTTAATCATGGCTGTATTGTTACTCGTTCACCACACCGACCGCTTTGGGAGATAATACTCGGCGAACCCTCAGATATTGACTTTGGGTACGTTGACATTCGTTCAATCCTACATGACGCTGGATGTCCGAGTGAAAGGATTGAGTCAATCAAAATAAATGGGGAAACCGATGAGCCTTACATACCAATAGTATGACTTGAGTGTGGACTACTTCCCTGGTATGTAGTCAAGGAACCGAGATCCAAACATACTGTGCTCGTCGGTGAGTCAAGACAGCACAGCACAGGTTCAGTGACAAATTTGAACAAAGATGCCATACAGACGAAGTGGCTGTCCTGTTTTTTCTCTCTTTTGTTTCAACTTGCGCAATCCGGCACGGATGTGGATTCAGGTTAGTGGGGCAACCTCATGATCAAGGGCATGCATGATCTCAAAAAACGATAAGAACACAAAGACACGCGATGTACATAAAGATTGCTGATCGATATCGATCGAGGTATTCGCATGCTGCATCGATCTCGTCTGCTTGTTTGCAGACGCTGGTAAGCCCATTCTCGTCCCGCAGCAGCCCATCTGCGGGGTGCCCAACGGGTGGTATACAAGGACCTTCGGGATCCACCCAACGATTCACTTCACCCCATGATTATGGTTGACGATTCCGCATCGTCAACGCCGTATCTTCCGCAGGAGCTCGTTGACCACATCGTCGACCATCTCCATGACGATTCCCTGACGCTGAGCAACTGTGCTTTAGTGTGCCACGCATGGCTACCCTCGAGCCGTCTTCACCTCTTCTCAAAAATCTCACTTAACGCCTCTTCTGCTCGCGCTCCAACAGATCTATGCAAACGCCTCTACCATCTGTTGACAGCTTCACCTTCCATCATTAGCAACATTCACGAGCTTGAGGTCATCGAGGGATCTCCACTGGGAGGAGGCCAGGTTTTGTCACAGGTTGCGCTTCAAGGCGGCAGCCGATCAACGACGTGGGTCACCACTGAGCGCACCTTCCCAAAACTCCTCAGAATGCTCACGCACCTCAAACGCCTCGAATTTGGTGCCCAGCTGACCCCGCTATACTGGAGTACGCTCCCGCCTACCCTCCAACATGCGATTAGCCACGTGTTCAGCCTTCCCTCGCTCACGTATATTCGTCTCAAATCGTGGTCTTTTACAAATTTCGCAGAACTCGCAGGGCTTCTTGCGTGTTGCCGGAACCTCAAGGGACTATCGTTGTCGTCGACGAATGTCTGTAACGATTTTGACGCCGTCGGACATCCTGCGAATGGGGTGTCGCCAGTTCCCATGCTTCATATACCGGCGACAAACGTGGGCGAGAACGAATCGTCCGAGACGCTTGCGATAGACAGTATTGCTGCATGCTCCCGCCGGTGTTGCCTCGAATTTCTGACGCTTGACTATACGGATTTTGGGTATTTGGAATATTGTTTGCTCGATCGAAGATCGACCGTCGAGATCAAGAGCCTTCGTGAGCTGCGCGTTGCTCATTATCAACCTCATGATGTCAATGCAATCGAGAGGCTTCTTGTTGCGACGGGAAGCTCTCTCGAGCATTTTCACCTCAAACCAGGTACTTGGGAAGGTTAGTTCATACTTCCGTCTTCTGTCGTCTCGGCACTTCTCTAACAGAAATATCTCCCTATCCCAACGACTCATCTTCATTCTTGCATAGTCCACTCTTTTGATCTGGGACTCAACTCTGGCCTTCGTTCAATACGACTAACGCTCGAGGACCCTGGGACCGCTCTCGCTTGGGTTAAAACCCTTGTCAGCAGCATCTCACCTGCGAACGTCCTGGAACGCATCGGGCTCGAGTTCTACACGGATATTAAGCAGTTGGTGGAAGGCTGGGCGGAGCTGGATTCGCTTCTCATACGACCAGAGCTCGGCGGCCTGCGCCAGGTCGACATCGGGCTATTCGCGGCACCATTGCACGCAGAATTCCTCCGGGTGAAGGAGGAGCTAGGCGGGCTGAGGGATCGGAATGTCTTGAGGATGTATCAACTTGGGATCAAAAGCCAGCGGTCGAGCCGGCAGCTCATGCCGCGGATAAGTCGCTATGAATATAATTAATTCGGCTGGATCGGAGGTGGTGGTACTACGAGATGTTTGGGTTTGGCGTAAGGGGTGGTGTACATGTTCCGTGAAAAGAGACTGATGTCGAGATTGTTCTGTTGTAGGCGGATGATACGGTACTTGTATGTATGAGATGTACGTTCAGAGATGGTCAAGAGATCTAAACAAGACCGAGTTGTTCGATATGTTGCCTCAGGATAACCTCGCCAACTGCACACAGCTATTGAATGTTTCGTTCTCGGAAGCCTGCATCATCACTTACCATTCGCTATGACACTATGTGTCGTTTTGATATCCTAACGTTGTGTAGTCAGCTGAGTGTAGTACGATCCCACCATCAACATACCAGCATGGACGTGAAGTGCTGATGGTTCGGAATGCCGTAGATAGAATACCGGCCGGAGGTCATCAGGCATCTATCGCGATTTCCCTGGGAGACATGGGAAAAAGTACTCACCACGTAGAGTGATCGTCCCGAGATATCCTTTCGCCGATGAACCTGCATGAAATGAGACCGGAAGTATTCCGAAACGTTCTCATATCGATTTGGTCGGTCTCCATAGCTCGTGATGCTGCGACCGATCACAGAAAAAAATACCAAAAGAAATGAATCAGCTTGTCAGTCTCATAATAAAGAGCTCTTCGGATCCGGAGACGACTACGCACTATTTCCGCACTCTAATACCACTTATCAGCTTTTTCTTCAATAGATCAGCCTGTGAAGAAGGAAATCAACAAAAGAAATCACGAGAGGTAAGGAGTAATAAGTATAAGGAAGTAGAGGGAGCCTTGATGACAGAGAGCCGGAGGAGACACCAACCTTGTTTAGCAGGAGGACCAGATGGGCATCTTTGAGAAGTTTGTTGGAACAGATGGCAGTGAAGAGTTGTAGCGAGTCATCGATGCGATTCGTCTTCGGATCTTCCTCCAAGTACTGGTAGTTGAGTCAGCAAATGATGGGAGCGAAAGATAGAACTGTCAAGGGGAGATAGAACGACGGAAGTAAGTGATATTTACGAACCTGATCAAAAGCACTTATGGGCGCTTTAGAATAACAGTGAGCGACGAGAGCCTGGGCTACATTGATTAGCCGGCTCACCAAGAAATATTATTGCCGTTGCTAGAGAAGTGAAGGTCATGAGCACAACAGAAGATAGCTAGGCGTGGGATGGGACAGATAACAAGAGAGGGGACAAAAGTAAATCTCACCATCATCACACGTACAAAGGTGCAGATTCATCCAGTCTCAGTTTTCTCGTATTCAAAAGCCGCCTTACGGCAGGATGCCGCCAGAGGGTTTTGACCGAGTCCAAAGTAGAGCTCAACGTTTTCGCAGCAAGGTTGATGACTTCAGGCGTGTGACCTTTCCCAGGTGGCCGATGATCTGATATCGGCCAGTTCGAGGTTACCAGAGCCTGCCACCCTGTGCGCACGAAGGCGCCGGTGCGCCCACCCGACACAGATATGCCACCACTCAATTCAGACGCGAGGGTGTCCTCGATGGCTACCAGTGGTAGGAGCCTGGCACGGAGTTCTCCAATTTCATTTCGCCAGGTGTCGTCCGACAGCGGGTCTTTTGCAAGAGGCGAAGTGGAGGAAGACGGGGTCGCAGAGATTTCAGAGATTGCATTGTGGTCTTCTTTAGCATGGGAGGCAAATTCGTAGTCAAGTTCGTCCAGGGTCATACGAATGGCTTTAATAACGTTGAAATAGACGACCGGACGCCATGAGGGCCGCTCTTGGTCAAGTGATTGCGATGCATAATAAAGCTGGAATTGCTTTTGGAGTGTCGATTTTCCTGCCAGGAAGATAAGACCTCTCATAGCTTATCCGTGACTGGAGCTTACCAGACTCTGCTTGCCCGAGCAACATGACTGTTGAGGGCGTCGCGACCATGGTTAATGGCGATTGGACATAAGTACAAGTACAGAGTTGACGCACCCTTGACTTCTCTCCGATTTGCATCCCTTCGCCTCGCCGATTCTTTCTGTCGTGGCATGATCAGCGATTTCCCTCGTCACCGACCGAACACAGCTCGACCAGTGTTCTTCATCCTTCCGAGTCATGGACTCGTGGTCACTCACCTTCAGTTCCTCATCAATGAGATTACTTATCCTCAGCGCCTTCTCATCGTAATAAACCCCCGCAGAAACGTTTTCTGGCGCTGCAAAGTCCATTAATGGGTCCGTGAGAGAAGGAGCGCAAGTCTTTGTAGAAAGCCTTCCGCTATAAGAGCACACCTCACACAGCAATTTGATGGTTCACGAAAAGGTCAGATCAGGTCTCGATGTCCATTTCGTCGACATTGCTCCTTTTGTCATTTGGTTTAATCAAGTTTGTGTACTTGACTATGAGTGTCTTCCTTTCCAGGGAACTCGCGCCAAAAAAACTGGCAAAGCAGGCTTCATTGTCAGCGCGACATAATGCATGGTAGATACATGGTCGGATTTCTTACACTCGCAATACCTTTTCGACTTTGAACGTGGAGATGCCGATACAATGCTGATCAAAAAAGATGAGCACTAGATCAGATCAGTCAGGGTAGATGAAGCGGGAGCACTTATTCCAAATATGGGTGATATGTCCCAGACCTGGTATTAGTAATCAACGATCCATCATTGATTGAATCCATCATCTTCCTCTTCCCATGTCAGTATGTTGCTCGTCACCTCTCATCACTTGTTGCAGCTGGTTGCTGGGACAGGCTTGGACTCTGGAGGCATGCTGAGTTCTGACGGTACTTAACCACTTCCTCGGCGTTGTTCTCGTTCTTGTGCATTTCGAACACATCGTCGGTCCTCTTGAACTCGAGGCCTTGGTTGGGATGATATGCCACGCCAACCCCGTGGAGGTCTCCTGATGGTCTGCACCCCATAGGATTCCGCATCCTGAAATGTCGGAGCATTCCACTGTTGCATAGGTACCAAGGATCGGCGACAATCATCAGTAGAACATTTGTCTTCGATGTATTCATTGCAGCCTTAGCACAACGCTCCGAACCTATCATCTAGATTATACACCACCCACCATCAGTGGAAAACGTCATTCCTAAGGGACTTGAGCGGTAGCCTCACCTCAATGCCACAATGAACCATTGTAAGTAAAAGGTCGACTATCCCATCTACTTAGAGCGAGCTGAAACCGGTATACTAGAGAATAGGCTCGCATGAAAGTGGATCATCGATCTGAGGTTAGCAGATTCTGGGCAACGCCAAGGCTAATATTCTCTTTGTGTTATTACTCTATTGACTCCTTTGAGCACTTTGAGCCACTGGGGAGCCTATTTGAAGCACCCCGCCGCCACTTCGTCCACACGTCTTGCCTTGTCGATAACCAATTGCACCCTGTCATGGTGTTACTTCAGAGATCACAGAGCACCTTTGCATACCCATCCGGCGCCAAAAGAACACTATCTATCATTTCCGCCGAAAGAGATGTGAGCGCTACCCGTTCCTCACGATCCGGAGCTCTACCTCCTCAAGTCATCCTGACATACGGGAAAGTCACGAGAGCATATGGAAGAGAACGCCTGATGTATCTCGACTTTGATGTAAGTTGGAACGGTCTCCTTCGTGTTGATCATAACTCACCACGGATCAGGCTGTCCTTCGTACATTTGAACGTGATTTTAACATCCTCAGATCGCCCTCATCACAGAGCTGCCTCCTTGACGAGGGTTTCTCTGTTACTTTTTATCGCACGCATGGCCATGGAGACTCCCCTTTCACCTTGACAATCGACCCCGCGAGTTGGCATGAGCTTTTGAGAAACATGACGAGGATAGATCTTGGGAGGCGGCGGGAGCTGCCGTGGTGGAAGAATGTCGTGATGATCGTGGCGCGTCTCGAGCCGTTTCTTCCTCGCGTTTACGAAACCTTGAAGGCCCTGATGCACTGGTATTGGAGCCCATCGAAGCCTCAGATGAATATACCGCGACGCGATTAAGGTGGAGAAAGATTTTCAAGTTCTGCAGCCTAGTTTTGCGAGCTTTTTGATTCCAGGGGAATATGTTAGGATTCGGATGGTAGACTAAATATATCATTAACATGATGGAGATCTCGAGACCCGGGAAAGAAACGGTCATTCAGTGAAGTCTACTGAGGTACAAACGACCATGGTCAAAGCACGATAACTTCAGATTACTTCGTGGACGAAAATCCGCTAAGAGCACATGTTCGGATTGACCAATGGGTTATAGACTCGAGGAGAACACCTTTTCCCGAGACTTATGGTGTACTTCTGAACCTCAATTCTTTGATGTTCGATCTTTTGTATTACTCTACATATATGTATAACCCGCCTCCGCCCTGTTGGGTTAATGTAATCTGGAAAAAAATGAAAGATACAGTTTGAGATACTAAATCACTTGAGCCAGCCCCGGCAAAACCTATCGTAACAACACACCACACAAGTGTTAAACATCAAACCTGAAGTCATCCTGCAAGTCCAAATCACCACGAATCAGCACATTCAAGTCCTCTCCAGCGTCGGCGCCACTTCCTGTATTCCTCTCGGTACCCAAACGGTTCCCAAAGTTCCTGCTCTGCATGTTGGCAGGAGTCGTCTTATACAAGGACGCAGAAGTTGTTGGCTGTCTGTCATGAATACTGGGCGCTCGACTTCGCACGGCATTGGAAGTCGCGGGCCGGGAAGGAATAGCCTTAACCGATGGGACCGATGACTGCATAGGCGCTCTTCCACCAACCTTATCGTTCGCTGTTGGCTTTCTTGATATAGCAGCACGGGCATTGCTCGGAACGCTTGGTTTGCCCATTCCTCGAGAGGCTGGGATCGAAACGGACGCGGATGTCCCTGGGCGTGAAGTGAACGCGGAGCTTGTGGTAATTGTTTTCGAGGCTCTGGCCACGGGTGCTGCCCGGGAGAGTTTGACGGGTTTTGAAATTACGATCGGTACCTGCGTGTTGATGCCTTTCAAATCAGCTGCACCTCGCGCCGTTGTTGGTACTCTCTTAAGTGGCTTCGGGGCAGCGGGGATCTCAAGTCTATGAAACGGGTCATCGCTCACTGGATACCCAGTGGGGTGTCAGTGAATGGGAGCATCGATGAAACAGCAGAAACCTACCTAGCTCAGGCAAGACGAGCATGTTCCATGTTTCTGGCACAATGTCGCTTTCACCGACAATGACCTCTGTATGTGGGATGTCGTTACACGGGTATGACTGGGCGAGGTTCCGTAACGTTTTCCCCACTTCTTTGTAATTGGGTAGATCGAAGTCAAATGGTGGCTGGTAAGGAAGATCTGCAATAAAATCATGTCAAACTCCTGAGTGATGAGGCTGCTTCACAAATCGTACCCAAGGTGTTCGGGGCCATGTACTCGATTTCGTCGTCATCGTCCTCAGGCACGGTTTCTTGGACCTGCACATCCGGCAACACAATACTCAGCTCGCTGACATCCCAATGATTTCCCATATTCAATGGCGTTTCGAAGCTTTTGCTTGCACTTCTTGGCACGCGAACATGCTTCCTCGCCGTACTAGGACGGAGCAAGGCATCGGGGGTCTTTGTCGATTGTAGTTGTGTCTGGGATTCGAGACAGGATGTTTTGAGTTGTGGAGCAGGCGTTTGAGAATGATGTCCTCCTGTGCGATTAACGAAAGGCGTCTTGTCTCCCAGAGGACGATGGGCGGGGCGCGCTGTTGATTTCGCTGGTTTCAACTGTGTTTGAGTGGCGAATGGATCCTTGTTGGGACCTATAGCCAGACTATGTTCGTTTGACTATATGAAGCACGTTCTAAACGGCTTACGATGGAACGGAGTCCGCAATGCAGCCTCTTTCCCCTTGCCATTCATGGTGGCAGGAGGAATAGCGTTTTCGACCCTGCCCTTCAAGCGTCCCGGCGTTTTCAACGGAAGTATCTGCGATTCCATGCCTAAAGGTAGTGGGCGGGAGCTCAGCATGCTCGATAAGCAATAGCAGAAGCCAGAAGAGTCAAGACAATGAGGGCAGTGGTTGAAATAAGATGAAATGAATTCAGGTTCAACGGTTGGATTTCGGTCGATGACCACGTGATCGTGTGCCGAATCCCATCGCCGTGTCCGTCAGTGCTGCCAGTGGCAGTTGCATTATTTAACCAACCTTAAAAGTTACAACGACGAACATATCTGGCGTACAATTGGCCGCACACGGTCCACGTAACTTTGCACAATGTCTGTCAGCCTGCCAGCAGATGTGGTCCGATACATCGTCGATGAATTTCGCAAGGACAGGCCGATGCTTATAACGATTGCATCTCTTTCTCGCACATGGTATACCCCGGCACGCGTTCATCATTTCAACTGCGCAACTATCCGGTCACCCAAGAAATACGACCTTTTCCAATCCATCCTCAAAAAGTCGCCTCACCTCGGGCCTCTAGTGCCCGTGCTGCGCCTTTATAGAGTCGCGAAACCTAATAACCCTGCGTACACGTCAGCATACGAGAATCTCGCTCAAATCGTACCTCTCCTCACTCGTGTCCGGGAATTGGGCTTGCAAGGACCAGAGCACGTTGATTGGGAGAGTCTTCCAGAATCCTTCACGCAATCCATTTTGACTCTCCTTCAGCTTGACTCCTTGTTAAGCCTCAGCTTGAACAGTATTTCCTTCGCATCGGCTAGCTCCTTGCAGGAGTTTTTCCGTCTTCCGCAGCACATTCGAAGCCTTCGAATGGATGGCATCAGAAATTCTGAAAGCGAGGATGAAATGGACTCACCACAGCCTGTGGAACCAGCGTACATTTCTCGACCCAGAACTGGTAACTTGGAGAAGTTGTGTATCGCCTCCTGCGAAACGACGGGGATACAAAACTGGATGCTCCGCGAAGATTGTGCGCTTGACCTGCGAGGAGTTCGTGAGGTCGATTTCAGACTCGCCGACCAGTATTCCAATCATCGCATGGTATCCCAAATTTTGAATCTAATAGGTGCATCGTTGGAGAAATGTACCAACGTGCTCTTCGATAGTGAGTAATTTTATATCTCTTATCCCCCTTGTCAGGATTCTAATGGATTTGTGCAGTTGATGAAGATTTCTTCGACTTCACTGACAATCCAAACCTGAAATCCATCGATCTCGACATATTCTTGGACACAGGCAACGATGCCAATCTTGATTTGTCTAACGCCTTCCCGTGCTTGGAATCATCGATAGCAACGTTACCACCGATTAACCGTCTTCAAAATCTCAAATTCAACTTCTATCTCTGGTGCACTTACTCGGGATCCAGGCAAAAATATTTCACATGTGATTCTGCCTGGACGGAATTAGCATCATCTTTATCATCGTCCAATTTTCCTTGCTTGGAGAAGGTCGACGTCGTCTGGTATTCAGCACTGCCAGAGCACCCGATGCAGGAGGAGTCTGTCAGAACAGCGATGCAGAGTTTGGGCTCACGATTGACCTTCACTCTTGCACCCTTACCATATAATCAGAATCATTGACAATCTTTCTAAACTCCGGTCTATCTCCAACAGCACAATAAGAATTTCCGTGTCGTCGATTCTCGAAGTTATCTTCCTACATACGCTTCGTCTTAGACACTTAGAGGTATGATGTTGACCGTGACACAGGATGAAAGCATTCTGTAACTTGGACAACATCGAGCATTATTTCATCAAGTTGTAGCACCCGTTTCGGGTTGCGGCCAGTGCGTTCATCTAGCCAAATAAAGGCCCGAACTGATTTCCTTTCCGACCTCCACCTCTTCGAAAACTGAAAATGTCAGGTGCTATCTGCGAAGATCCTACATACATGAAATGTTTGCGACAAGTACATGACGTGACGCGCTTGGTATCTCGATTCAGTTTAGTGGCCAAAGAGACATCCAAAAAATACGATCGTCTCCATCGCCTCCCCACAGATTCACGTCACTTTTTCCCGAGCTCTGTCCAGGACCATGACCTTTTCCAAAATTTTACAATTTCAGAGCGGATTACAGCACGCGAATATATGGAAACTATTTTGCCCCTTCTCGGTCAGTGCAGACGCTCACCCTCCAACTATAACCGACAAATATAGGATTCTTCCTATATTTTGGGCCTATATGTACCCTCCCTCAGTTGGATTTCTTGAAATATCTTCCCTGAACGGATTTCGCTTCTGCTCGAGGAGTTCTGGGTCTTCCTTCGGCTTCTCAGATCAGACTCTTCCCCTCATCTTCAACATCTCGGTGGAAATACGGGAGAAGTTAACACTACTGCAATAGAATGGCGGGGGCAGGACATGTTGAATCAGTTACCGCCGGCGAGTCTGGATGTCATGGAATGGCCAGGAGGACCGTGACCACAGACCAATAGCTGCTGTTATTATAGCGCAGTCGCTCTGCCCACTGGGGTCCTTTTGATCAATGCCCGGACTGGCATGGCTACTGCGTCCCGGATCCAGAAAGTAGAGGGGGAATATCTGGCTCCTTACAAAAGACTACACACAGCAGGAAAAAGTTTTGCTCTGAGGCCTTTAAGGTTTCACTTTCGATATATTCTCAATTTGTTTGACATATTTAAGCAGAAAGAATGTTAGTCTTCACCGTCAGCTGAGCTTTTTCCTCTGGATCAGTCGACGTAATGTCGAAGGCGTCAAGACCACTCATCGCGCTATCCACTCTGCGGCACATTCATACTAGTGTGATAGACTTTTCTGTATGCCTGCCAAATTAAATGTCGTCTTGATTTGGAGCGGCTTGCTGCCTCCGTTGCCATTGCTGCATTATTTTCTTATCCCGCAGTACAATACCGGGTAGGCGACTTGGGGTTTGAAGTTTAATTGATGCCGCGTGTACAACGAGCGTACTACTGCTACTGTCAGTCACTGGTCAAGCCACAGTGTCAGCAGGCACATTAATCCGCGTCATCTCCTCTCCTGATCGTCCTCGTGCCCTGTGACGTCCATCGAGGGGAAACTTTCTATTCCAGGGTTTATGACTCGGAAAAACATTCTGGTCAGTGGGTTATTGATGCAGGACGGCGTGGAAATTTACAGCCCCCAAGGCAGAAGGCCCGGGGCGAACGTGGATGCACGGACGGCGATGATCTCCTCAAATGGGGAACATTTATCGATTGGCGGCCCGGCAGTATTTTATGTTGGATGTGACTGGCCTGAAAAGGCATAAACCAGGGCCTTGACAGTGTTGATGTTTCTGGAGACTTCTAGGACATGGAAGGAAGCGGAGAGGACTTTCTGCATGGATTGGTCCCCCAAAAACCTTGCTTATCGCAGGCGAGATGTCAGAGGATGTCAGGTGAAGACATATGGTCAGTGGCTTGGGTCGTGAAATCGAATACTCGAGTCTGGAAGTGCGGACAGGAGGAAGACATACCACCAGTGATAAGAGCAGTGGCGTCTATGGTTCTGGAGGGTAGACTAGGTAAAATATATCAAACGTCAGTTATGGAGTCTTTCTTATTCGACAACTTTCGTCGCGGACGTGTGATGACAGAATAGTCAGTCATAGCTGACGTTCTATTTGTCTTATATATAAGGTCACTTCAGTGGCGCTTTGATTAATTGGAACGAGATAGGTATGTACTTACCGAGGATGGGGAAGGCATACTGCAGCTGTATGCATGCATGTACTACTGGCGACCGACGAAGGCATGATCCTGATCTTCCGTCTATCCGAACTTGACCTCCCTGGTAGCACATCAGCTCAATTGACTGCCCACGGGGATCCATATGATGATGCGCGGGTGGTTGGAGATCTGAATCGATGGCAGCTGCTGCGTGGTCTCGCCACGTAGGTACTAGGCGCTGGTGGCAGGCAGGCCCTCAGCCTGTACATCTGTCAAGCAGGCTTCTTGCAATTGTGGCATGACCTGTAGCCAGTACATCCAGAAACTGTTCTTGGCTTCGGCCGTCGTCACTCGCTGTTTAATGTGACACTGAGAATGAATTAGACCTTGTTTGCCATAGGCAACATCCCACAGGAGGCCACAGATCTGGTTGGAAAAGTTTGTATCCTTCTACATACTGTATGTCCCCAGCAGTGAAGATCGACAATCCCCATAAGGTGTCGAATCGCGTTGTCCTAGGACCCCGGATTATCTCGTCCGAGGGTAGATCCCAAATTTCGTTGATTTCGTGATTTTGTCTGGACAGGTTTGGGTGGTTTCTGTCTGGATTGGACCTAGGTTAACCCTGAATTTCGCTTCCAAATAAGGAAATTTTTCGTTCCGGGCCCTCCGGGCACCCAAATCGCCTCCAAAAACCTTCAGAAATGGGTATTTAGACGATTTCCCGCTCATCCAAGTATGCTCATAACACATTGAAGAACAAAAAATTTCTTCCCCGACCCAACATGTCCCCCACCTTGGCTCAATGCCGGGAGGTTTGTCTGGACAGTGATCTGGCATTTTGCCAATATACCCCCAATTTTGTCTGGAAATGTACCTAGGTGTCGAGGTCAAAGTG
>JABCKG010007750.1:0-20295 GCA_018851835.1 Hypsizygus ulmarius | reverse complement strand
CAGACCATTATATCACTGCCGTCCTCCCTCTCTAAAAAAAGGCACGTGATATTTTGATGGCTGACTACGGGAGACTAATGCTCATTGCTCATCGATATATCTTTTTTTTTTCGGGGGAACCTCAACGGCAGCGACAAGTACAAACGTCGACCACGCCATCCGGGATTTCAGTTTCTTGTGAATGGATGGATATGTGCCTGATATATGCTGTCCACCCAAGGAAATTGATTCCGACGATTGCTTTATGATTAAGATTGGATTACAAGGTTAAAATGAACCCTGCTCTGCTCTTATTGTCATTGACGCCATTGATAAGCATGGATAAAATTGCTCAGCGGCAGCCCTTGGAAAGCTCGGCGACCTCCCCAGTGACACCCAGACTCCGCCTCTTCTTTGGTTGAAGCGATCCGTAAAAAAGCAGGCACAGGTGCTTTAAAAAGGCTACCGACTCTCTTCTTCTTCTGTATAGTGAGCTCTCATAGGATTTTGTACGCATATGTCAGTTCAGCGTGATGAACTTTCCGAAGTGGAGCGGATGACCTGCGCTGATGAAGAACTAGCGCCCCCGAAGAAACACTTTCCAACCATTCAACTGACGATAATCTGGTTGATGCAACTTGCGGAGCCCGTGACGGCGACCGTCATATACCCCTTCATCAACCAGTTTGTTCAAAAGACTGGAATCGCACACGGAGACGAGACCAAGACGGGTTAATATGCAGGGATTATTGTACGCGCTTTATGTCGTGGTCCAGAAGCCATAATAATGGGTTGATGACCGTCTTTTCCTTAGGAATCTTCATTTTTCTTTGCAGAACTGATCAGCGTGTATTACTGGGGGGCTCTCTCGGATCGGATTGGGCGCAGACCAGTTCTCATACTTGGACCTTTGGGTCTGGCTCTTGCTATGCTAGCTTTCGGGTTATCTCACAACTTTTGGGCGTTGGCCATTTCTCGATGTGCACAAGGAGTATTTAACGGGAACATTGGTGCGCGTGCCGTGCTATTGTTTGAATATTCGCCATAATTATGCTAACGGTCGGAATTGTGTTTCCGAAAAAGGAGTTGCAAAAAGCATGATTGTAGAGGTAATGTTACACAGTTTCTACCATTCAAGCACAACATTTACAGCCTAAATCAACAGATCACTGATCCCGCCGATGTTGCATATGCGTTTGGATGGATACCAGCTGTTTGGAGCACAGGCATCACACTGGGGTATGTAGACCACACCACTCTGATCTACTAGTTCCTGACCAACATATAGGCCAGTCATCGGTGGTGCGCTTGCTAGACCTTCTCTGCGGTGGCCAGAAGTCTTCGGAAAATTGCCGTTCTTTCACGAGTATCCATACTTTCTTCCATGTGCGACAGCGGGAGCCATTGCGTTCGTTTCATACTTGTATGCCTATCTTCTATTACGAGAGGTAAGCCAATACTATGTGAAATATACATATTTCGAATTTCATTGTCTGTTCAGAGCTTGGCAACAAACCAAAAAGGCCTGGTTATCAACAACCGAGCGTCCTAGAAGCTGATTCCACGACGCCCCTTTTGGAACACGAAGAATCCAATATTCATTACAGAACCAGAGAAGCAAGCTGCAGAAACGAACCTTGTGAATCTTCTCAATTTGCAAACGACATCAAACGACAATATGCCGACCACAAACCTCCATCATTCCGCTCGCTCCTCGTTCGCAAGCTTCTTCTGGCGCTCCTTAACTTGGGGTTTCTCGCATTGCTCGATCAGAGCTTCCAAGTCCTGCTTCCCCTGATGTTTTCCACGTCACTACTACTCGGTGGCCTTGGCTTCGACCCTTTTACTATCGGCATGGTGATGGGAACCTGGGGCATGTTGAATGCCGTTTTTCAGGTGGTAGCATTTGCGCGAACCATGAAGTGGCTCGGGCCGCTGAAGATGTACATCATCTCCTCTGCCTGCTTTCTACTTTCTTTCTTAGGATTCCTGCTCATGAGTCTGCTCGCCAAGCGAGCGGGACGCGTCGACACTGGCGTTTGAGTCGCACTTGTCGTCCAGCTGTCTTTCTACACCATTGCATTCATGTCATATGGTTCGCAGTCTTTGAAATGGCCTAGCTCATTGTGATGCTAATGTCTATACAACAGGATGCATCCAGCTGTTTGTTTTGGATGCAGCACCGAGTCGTGCTGCTCTCGGAGCCGTGAACGGGGTCGCGCAGATGGTAAGCTGCACTCTCCGAACTCTGGCACCAACCGCTGCATCGTCAATGTTCTCTGTTTCGCTTCAAAAACAACTTGTTGGAGGTTATATGGTGTACATGATAATTTTAGGTATTACTCTCCTGGGAGTGTCGACGTCTTTCCTCCTTCCTCTAACCTTCCAAAGACGTTAACGACTGATGTGATCGGCCGGTCCGGCGTGCCGATGTTTACGGAAGCAAATCATGTGTATCTGACTCCAAAAAAAACTTTGAACATTACGTTTGAGGTTCTGCCTATCGTCATGCGTCATCCCCCTTGAGTACGAGTAGTGAGTACCCAATTTCGTGTAATAGATATAATATCATACCGTTTAAAAGGATTGTAACCCATTGCTGCGTCCTTCCAGAAGTTCCGCATTTCCGTTTGAAACTATCCGAAGTCAAGAAGGAGAACGAAAGAAGGTGTCTCTTTGGACTCCAATTGTTCTCTACTCTTTGGCCACGTCTCAGAATGGACCACAACCCAATTGTCGATGAAGAGACCTCGCTTTTAACGCATCCTAAACGACACCGGAAGACCAAACCTCTGCCAAGGCTTCAAATATCAATTATCTTGCTCCTCCAAATTTGCGAGCCCATTACGAGCCAGTCCATATATCCATATATCAACCAGGTGCGCTGGAAGCATGGTGTTAATGTTATGTGGTCTCACTCAGAGTTTAGCTGGTCGGCGAGTTGGATATCACTGGTGGGGATGAACGGAAAGTGGGATACTATGCAGGATTAATCGTGAGCCGCGTCCCGGCTCTGACTCCAATCCGTTTCTTATCGTATTATGTGAACTTAGGAATCGTTGTTCTTCCTTACGGAGGCCATAACTGTCCTTCAATGGAGCCGCATCTCAGACCACGTCGGTCGTAAACCAATCATGCTCATCGGTCTCTTTGGGCTGTGCCTCTCAATGCTGAGCTTTGGTCTGTCGCGCACCTTTTGGGGACTGGTGATCAGGTGAGAACTACCCCTCCCTCAAGGCTCAAGCTCCGCCCGTGCGCATCCGATGACACAACGTTCGTCTCCTTCCAGCCGGTGTCTCTGCGGGCTTCTTAATGGAAATATCGGTAATATTTCCTATATTTTATCGCATTCATTTATGCTTTTATTCATATTCGTCCTTTCGTTGAATGAATAGGTGTAATGAAAAGTGTAATGGGCGAATTGACAGATCCTTCTAACCGTGCTGAGGGTTTTGCGCTAATGCCGGTCGTATGGGCGACTGGGGCAACGCTGGGGTAAGTAATTTGTCGCATGCCACGAAAGTGCTGGGTTCAAGTACTGAAACGGAAGGATAGGCCCATCATGGGAGGGACCCTATCGAGACCCCATGAACGCTTCCCTGATATTTTTGGAGGGACGTTCTGGGAAGAGTACCCTTACTTCCTCCCTTGCATCGCGACGTCGTGCTTCGTATTTTTAGCCTTTGCTATTACTCTGATATTCTTCAAGGAGGTATGTTCCGCTCTGTAGGACTGCATCGTTCGCTTTGTTGGCTAAGCATTTGTTCAGACGGTCCCAAAAAGAAAACGTCGTCGGAATTTTTCTCATCTGGAATCCGCTCATATCATTGAAGAAATGCCGCCACATACGTATGACGAACCCTTCCGACTACGCCAGCTCCTGGTATACCCTGTCATGATATCCGTCTCTAATTACATGAGCCTCGCGTTCCTAAACATATCGCTCAACGCACTCCTTCCCTTGTTCTTTGCTATGCCCATTGAAATTGGTGGACTAGGTTTCGAACCAGCCACGATAGGCTACGTCATGGGCTCGTATGGTGCATTCACTGGCATTTTCCAGGCGTTTTACTTCGCAAAGATCATTCGGTATCTCGGGGAACGACGGATATTCGTGGGTGGGATATCGACCTTCTTTCCCATATTCGCGCTGTTCCCAATTGTCAGTCTGTGTGCCCAGCGCTTTGGTGTAAACGCGATCGTTTGGCTTTGCATTGCCGCCATGTTGATCTTGATGTCGTTCATGGATATGGCTTTCGGTGCGTTGACATCGTCCGTTAAGGGTGATTTTAATTACTTACTATTATCAATAAGGATGCATCTTCATGTATATAACCGCGTCGGCGCCCAGCAGGCGGTCTCTTGGAGCAACTAATGGGCTCTCACAAACGACAGTTTCCATCGCTCGAGCCATAGGGCCAGTAATGGCGACCTCCCTGTTTTCGGTCTCTGTCGAGCATAACCTTCTAGGGGGATATGCGGTATATGCCGTTCTTCTTGTGTTCTCGTCTTTCGCAATCTTGCTCGCATTGCAGCTACCCCAGGAAATGTGGGAAGAGGCTGATGATGGTGATTATTGAAGGACAACACGAGCCATATCGACTACTGAAAGGTATCATGATCGGCGTGATGGTTCAGAGCAATAAATAGTATCACGATTTCTCGTCTTATGGCAGGAGCCATGAGATCATGGTGGTATGTAAGTACGTCGTGGAATGATTTGCAGCAACCTTCTGAACGTTAGACCCCTCAAATTATTTGATGGGCTGATGGTAAGCTGAGCATCTGAAGCAGGGAGTACACGACATAACTTAGAATCGGCGGTGGCTATCAGCCCGGAATGCCTTCTTTAGCCACGTTACCTTGATGCAATCAGCCTAACGAGTGTGCGTGAAAGAGTTTGAGGGGTCTGACGTCTAACGTTCAGAAGGCGGCTGTGAGGGAAAAAATTGTTCGTTCGTTTTAGTTCAAAGTACTTTCTACCATCTCCATCATCGATGCCGACAGCCTGAAATGAAAAAGCCTGTGTAAGGCGGGAAGACGTCTCCAAACACGACCATGGTTTTGGATATAGCATAGTGTCACAACGATAAGTTCCTGGATTCAACCATCGAACATTGCGGCAGATCGATTGATTTTCTCATCACCCAGTGACTACGCAGCAACCACCATGTCTCGTCTTCCACAGGAACTTGTCGACACCATTATCGATCTTTTACGCGACGATCCTTGCAGCCTGAAATCATGCACAATGGTTTGTCGAGAATGGACCCATCGACCTCGTGTCCACCTTCTGCAAAAAGGCATTGTCTTTGATCTAAGGGAAGTATCCTTCTCCACGCCCAAGTCAGCCAACGACAAGGCTGTCTCGTTATACGAGTGTCTATTGAACAATCCTGTCCTGACAGAGTACGTGCATTCCGTGGAGCTACGCAATCTTCTCTGGCGAAGCTCCGAACAGTGGGAACATGTACTGAGCGCGATCCTCCTCTCCCTCAAGCACATCCGGCGGCTTTCGCTCCATAATGTCCGCTGGTATTTCATATCGGAGAAACTACAGGGCGCGCTGTCTGAAGTGCTGAAGGAGCCAACCTTAGAGAGCATTGATTTCGAGGGGCTCATTGTCCGCGAACAGTCCACTCTGAGAAGCCTCTTGAGCTTTCCCCCGAACCTGAAGATTCTGTGGCTCAAAGACACTCGTTGCACCGATATCCAGCGCCATGGTGCTGTACCTTTGGGCAGGGGTCGTGCTGGTGCAGGTCGACTCGAAGAGCTCATCCTCGTCACAGGCGATACCTCCGAGGCCTCTCGTATCCTCGAATGGTTTTTCACGTGGCCTCCACCTTTCGATCTGAGCTTCGTTCGCCATCTACATATATGCGATACCATCCGATCTCATTTCGCTGGATGCTTGATGCAAGCGGCTGCACAATCTCTGGAATACCTTGAGCTCGAATCTTGGTATGATTATTACAGTGAGTGCTGCACCCTTGTCCGCAATCGAAGTATCATCTAACTCGCGTACTCCATGCAAGCCTCCGAGCCAATGATCACCACTCATCTCAATGACTTGCCACGTCTTCGCTGTCTCGTGCTTACTCACAAGTTCCTGAAGCCTCTCATCGGAAGGGTATTCGGAAACCTGCATCATAGTCATCCGTTGGAAGAAATTCGTATAAAAATGTTGACAATGGGTTCGAGGGAAAGCTGGCTTGGCGTTGATGAGTTGCTCACGCAACCTCAGCTTGGTTCTCTTCACCGGGTGGAGTTCCTCATCATGCAGAAATCATGGAACGAGGCATCCCGAGATGGATTCTTAAACCAGTTTCCGAAGCTGCGTAGCCGGGGCGTATGCCACATTTCTTTTTTCTGAACTGTGGCTTCAAGCCGTAACTATGTCTTTGCGTGGCTCTCAGTGGGTTGTAAATGGTTGTTGATAGGGCAGAGGTCATCTCAATTGTCTCTGCTTAGAAGGTCCCTTTAAAAGCGAGCATCATGCAGTGACGAAGGAACTGATTCGACGGACACTGTCATCTATTCAGATAGTCTGACTTGCTTGAGCTATGTCTGCCTCTGCTTGTCATCGAGATACAACAGTTCCAACCATCTGATATACACAGAGTGAGTTTCCTGTAAGCAAGTTCAGCTCCCATTCGTGTCGAAGTCCCTTCCCGCTAATGCGTAGTTTCGTAGCCCGAGACAACTGGTACTCGATCGACTGAGAAAGTCAGTAGTGTTTCTGATGTCTGGCAGTCCTTTACTTATATTTCAAATAAGCGACACCCTCTACACATGCGATGCGTAGTTTTCGTCTAGCTAGGTCTAGCTCTGGATGTTACATGCAACTGGATAGATGGCTGCAAAAGCAGAAGAGGGTTTTTGAGTTTTAGTTTTCTTGGGCTGCGCGAAAAGGATGTATTCCATGTTGTACGATGTAATGTGTGCCGCAAGGATTTTTCGACGATTGATGTGTGTGCCATAATTTGTACAGCGGGCACAGACGTCGTCAGAAATATAACATCAGGGCTGTGTCTGTGGCTGTGTCACTTTCAAAACTTACGTTGAGGTTTCGGCTGGGGGAACAACTGGGGAAGTTGGAACCACAAGACGCCAACCAAAGACTATTATTTCAGTTTGGAATTTCACTCTTTTGGCACTCCTTCGGTGGCTTCATCGCTAGTGATGAGTGCACGGACTGCGCTGTTTTCTGTAACCGCAGCCACGCATCACATGCATCACAGGCGGTGCCCGTCCGCCACGGTCACTGTCGGTCAGCATCTTGCTGTTTGAGGGTTCATCTTGGTTCCATCATCCTTTTTTGATATGTTTCAAGCGCAATAACCGGTCATCGATGAGTATCTATATCCGCTTGGCTATAACCTTCGATTCATTGACACCACTGGCGAGAATATGCGTGAGCCTCTTTCTTTGGGTTAATCGACACACTCATAGAGGCGCAATTGGAATACAAGCAATCGTGCCGACCATATGCAGGAGCAAAATAATTCGAGGGTCAAATGAGGGTAATCAATGGCAAGCTCGTCGCTCAAGCCTCAAACACTGAACCCATCACTGGCCGATCAATGATGCACCAAGTGGTCGCCCAGGAGACATCTTTGGGGTATATAACCATCGTGCTGACATCCAGAATCCTTAGCAGTGCTCACCCCTCTCATCTCTTCGGCGCAGGTTGCCCCAGAGTTCGTCTATCCACAAGTCGACGTCGTTTCTTCGTTCCAATCGACGACCTTGTTTGATACACTCGGACCAAAGATGATTTCCACATCCACCCTTCTTTTTGTTACTTTGCTGTTACATGACGCGTTGGCGTTTGGTGCTCCTCTAAGGTGCGCCCCTCTACACAATTCACAAACATAGTCCTCATGATATTCGCCTAGCAGATTCACGAGAGCATCTGCAGTGGAGGTTCCTCGTGCTATTGTGGAATCTCCGCCGAATATCCATGTACGCATTGTTGATAAGCAAATGCATCCAAAGGGATCGCGATCACGGACAGTCCGTCGATCTCGCCTTGCCCGTGAAGAACCTGGTGCTCTTCCCGGTGTTGTTGAGGCCCGTGACACTCCCACTCCCACTCCCGCTACTCGTCCTGCTTCCCCGGCTCAGGTTCGCAATTATCCCCACGACGCTCCTTCCCCCTCTCCTTCTCCCGCCATCGCACATGCTTCGCCGGCTCAAGCTCGCAGATATCCCCGCCGCATATACCACGATTACTACGAGAAGCGTGCACAAGCGGAGGCGCTAAAGAAACGCTGTGAACTAAATCCAGATTCCTGTGGTGCTACTGCAGATGTTGATGTCCAGCTCGAATTTGAGGCTGGTTTGAACCCCAAGCCACTCGCAGATAATAGCGAGGAGAAATCGGACGACCCAAAAGACACCAAGTCTGATCCAGCGTCCGGCGACCTGGCCTGTCCACTCCCCAACTCTTGCAAGGCTGATGATTGCAAGACAGATCCCGCATCTGGGAACCAGCCTCCCGCATCGGAGGGAGAGAAGGCTCCTGCCAAGGATGGAAATGGTGACGATCCCAAAGACGGTGACGATGGCGACAAAGTTTCTACACCCGACGACCCGTCGTCTGAGCCTCCGGCGAAGCCCGAGGGTCCCACAGAATCTCCACCGAGCAGCAATGACGAGACGCCGCCTACGTCTGAGAATGGTGCTCCTGCTGAGGGCGATGAGCCGAAGGCGGACGATCCGAAGGAACCTCCGTCCGGTGACAAGACTCCGGCGGATGGTCAGGATCCTAAGAACGATCCCGATCATAGCCCTGCGGATTCCTCTGGTGGTCCCAAAGATGGCGATGGTGAAGGCGACAAGACACCTCCCGACTCTACTAATCCCAAGGACCCCGAATCCAATCCAGATGACCCAAAGGATGGTGACGGCGTGGGCGACAAGACTCCGCCCGATGGCACCGATCTTTCAAAGGATCCAGAGCAAAAGCCTGAAGACGGAGATTCTGAGGATGGCGATGGTGGCAAGAAGACTCCACCGGATGGTACCGATGTCGAGGGTGCCACAGAACCAAATCCCGACGACGCCAACGGGCTTCCCAAGGATGGGGTCAACGATCCACAGACTCCTAAGCCTCCTGCCGACAAGGACGACTCAGATACCAAAGATTCTTCTACGGAAGACAATCCTGATGGCAAGGCTCCTTCGAACGATCCCGCTGAAAGTCCAGACTTGGAGAACAGCGAGGGTGGTCCGAAAGAGCCTCCTGCCAGCGGTACCGGCGGTCCAGAAACGCCTTCCGATACACCTCCCGAGAGTAGCGACCCGGCTGACAGCAAAACTCCCGAAGGTAGCGAGCCGGCGGACGATGATAGTTCGAAGGAACCTCCTGCCAGCGGTACCGGTGGTCCAGAAACACCTCCCGATACGCCTCCCGAAAGTGATGAACCGGCTGACAACAAACCTCCCGAGGATAGCGAGCCAACGGACGATAGTTCGAAGGAGCCTCCTGCCGATGGGTCCGGCGGTCCAGAAACACCTCCAGAAACACCCCCAGAAACACCTCCCGAGGGTGGTACGCCTGAGGACAACGGCGACGGTGGTCCGAAAGATTCTCCTGCCAATGGCAACGACGGTCCAGATACACCTCCCGATACGCCTCCCGAGAATGGTGACCCGGCTGACAGCAAAACTCCTGAAGGTAGCGAGCCGGCGGACGAAAACAGTTCGAAGGAACCTCCTGCCAGCGGTACCGGTAGTCCAGAAACACCTCCCGATACGCCTCCCAAGAATGGTGAACCGGCTGACAACAAACCTCCCGAGGATAGCGAGCCAACGGACGATAGTTCGAAGGAGCCTCCTGCCGATGGGTCCGGCGGTCCAGAAACACCTCCAGAAACACCTCCCGAGGGTGGTACGCCTGAGGACAATGGCGAGGGTGGTCCGAAAGAGCCTCCTGCCAGCGGTAGCGGCGGTCCAGAAGCACCTCCCGAGAGTGGTACACCTAAGGACAATGGCGACGGTAGTTCGACAGAGTCTCCTACGAACGATAATGGTGATCCTGAATCCACTGAGCCCAAGCCTAAACCAGAGGAGCCAGCATCCGAGACCGGGAAGCCTCCTAAACGCGCTCCGTGCAAGAAAGATCCAACTTCGCCTGGCAAGCGCGACGGCGGCGTAGGCGGCCCCGATAACGACAACTGCAAGGAGGAACCAAACTCACCTACCTCGGATGACAGTACCGGCGACAAGAAAGATCCGCCAGAGAATCCAGATGGCAACGGGAAACCACAGGATCCGCCCACGGGAGATGGCGACGGGGACAAGGATAATTCAGAGGAGGTTCCACCAGTCCCCCCTGATTCAAGCTCATCGATCCCGGCGGCAACGTCCACAACGGACCCCGACACTCCTTCAGAAACAGCAAAAGTCGAGGAGCGTTCATTCCGACCCAGAGGCAGTCACTATCGGAGATCACTACATCCGCGCTCTCCTGTCCCTCGGAGCCCTCCGTGGTCGTCCTTGTTCAAGTAAGCTAATTCGAGTTTTCTGCGTTTAAGGTCCTTGTTGACCTTCTATGTCGCAGACGAGATAGCACCGGGTGGTAATGCGAGCTTGTCGTATATGACTGTTTTGGATGTGGAATAATAGCTCTAGAGACTGGTTTCTCACTACGAACAATTCTTTCAAAACTTCAAACTTCTCGGTCCGTTGTAAGTCTTCGCCACACCCATCGGCTGATGGAGACCTGTGCTTCAAATTGTACTCGAGTACATGGAATTGGTATGCATACAATATGAATAAGGTATCAATGCTATAGTGGACGACGACATTCAAGTACATATAAAGTATTGCTGATACATCTTCTAAAGCGTAGAGGTGGCGTTATGCTAATGCATAAATACAACGACAGTTCATGCACATGACATACGGACAGCAGATCGCAAAGACAGCCTTTGAAGACATACAGGGAATTGGAAACAAAGAGTACAGGCAGATATGAGATCTACAAGTACGGCGAGTATAGTTTATGTGTACGAGACGTTGTAGATATGTGTGTTTCTGGATCGTCAATGGGCCGACGCCCAAGGATACTTGACAGAGTTGCATGAAATGTTGGATTGTGATAGAGAAAATCCTTCCGAATGATAAAAGACATGATGAGATGAAGATGCTGAGATGGGTGAGGTTGCGCCGCGTAGTGATAGTCGATATAGTCGATGCCGGTCGTTTATCAGCAAGTGGCTGGAACAAGAGACACCATAAGGTTAGATTCAAGCACGTCTCTCGCGGGCCTCCTTTTCTTTCTTCCGCCTGCGCTTTTCCTCCTCGCGGCGGCGCTCTTCTTCCAATGCAAGAACGTCTTCTTTCTTGGCAATACGGGCACTGAAGTACAGAATCTGAGCACATGCACGCGAAGTATATGGGAAGCGACAAACCTGATCTTTTCCTCTCTCTCGAGGATCGTAGCATCGGCCTCCATGTCCTCGTCATCGCTGAGAACATCTTTGCTGACATAAGAATTCCTGTCTCGCCCAAACAGCTTCCAGATTTCGTCGCGCATGGTGGAGGTCGCCTCGTCCTGGTGAGACGGAGCTCGTTTCTTTGGCGGAGGAGACTCAGAGAGGCTAGGTGAACGAGGACGTTTCTTCGCCGATGTAGACGTTGTCGTAAAGCGTCCACCATTTGTGGCGGAGAGACTTACAGAGGTCTTTGTAAACTTCATGGAGGATACCGACTGAGTAGGACGAGAGGAAGTAGCAGTCTTGGAGCCAGTCGAAATGGACGTTGTGCTTTTGGCCGACGCAGCAGTCTTCGTCTGGGAATGTTTCACAGGGGCCGCCGCTGCCTTTGAAGGGGCTGGGATCGAGGGCTGAGGAGTAGAATTGCTGCCCTCTAGAAAACAACGCCCAAGAAAGAAGGTAAGACATGAGAGAAGACAAAGCCCACACAATACTCACGGGAGGCAGGAGTGTTTGCACCAGAGTTGGCCGCAGAAGGGCTGTGTCGAGCCGCCAACTTCTTCGCTGCCTCCTTCTTCTTCGTAGTTCCAAACCAGTCGCTGAATTCTCTAGCCTCGTCACCATCGAGGATCTTGACCTCACGAGCTTTCGCTCTGTCCTGCAAAATCTCGTCTATCGTGCGAGTATCCCGCTTAACGATGTTAAGCTTCGTCAATGTGTTAGGCATCGCAGTAATGCGCTCCTTGACGGACTTCGAACTGGACGATGCTGTGTCCATCATCGGCGCTGTGGTCATCACATCGACCGCGCCACCTGGCAAACGTTTGCCATACTTCGAGTAGCCACCCGCATTGGACGACCGCTTCGAAGGAAAAAGTAGCTTGCGCATCTCCATTTGCTGCTTCCGCTCGCGCTTCTCCTCCCGAGTGAGGAACTCCGGCGCAGAGGAGTTGTCATCGTCATCATCATCGCCAGGGAGCCTCTGCCTGCGGACTTTATCCCGGACACGGGATTGTGAGGAGGACGAAGGCCATTTTGGGGCAGAACTATCGACCGCAGACGACAAGGCCTTCGCCTTCTTGGGACCATACCGCAGGGCATCGCGGATCTCTCCCTCGCGCTTCTGCAAGGCAGCCTCTTTAGCAGCGCGTTCCTCCTGCAACCGGACCTGCCGCTCCCTCTCCCGTTTCTCATCCTCGAAATGCTTCATTCGCAACTTTCTCTGCAACTCGAGCTCCTTTCGCTCCCGTTCTGCTTGCTGTTTGAGCTTGAGCTCTTCGTTCCGTTGCCGCTGCGCTAATGCTGATTGCACAGCACTTTGGGACTCTCTAGTCTGCGTCGCACTGAGCGCCATTAGGGCTTGGAAAGTTGTCATGACGAGCAACGTTCGTCAATATCGAGAAGTGGGGAGATGGTGGTGGTAGGAGTCAAACAATTGGCCAACAAATGTACTGTGGCGATCGTGGCGGTCCGCTCACCACGACCCTGTGTTTGATCTTATTTGGCGCACACTGCATTGTCCTGGATTCTCGGAACTTGTCATGTATTGTATCTATCCTTCCTTTGTAGTTAGAGTTACGGTTAATTCTATAGGTCTGTCAAGTGAGGTTTTACTGCTCAGGGTGTGTCCAGAGTTTCCGAGGGAGCATCGACGCAGTCCACATCGCCACACACACTACACCCACTAGAGCGTAATACACCAAGTACCCGCCAAGGTAAGATTTTTCGATAGAAAGAGAAAACAATGAATTGGCCGCTGCAGGACCAATTGCTCTCATGAGGCTTACGGTCATCTATCGAGAAATATTGACAATGAGATGCGGAAGTCTCAAGAAATTACAAAGAAACCGCACCTGGCTCAGTCCATTTGTCGCGCCGAGAGTGGCTCGATTTGGGGATGCTGCAGCTATGAAGATAAAGATAGCTCCTGCAGCGAAAGTAAGGCATCGTACGTAAGCGAAGACTTTGGCACATACCATATGAAAGACTGAGTCCTATAGAAACTACGATTTGGAAAGCGACAAACACCCAAACTGTAGTGCTCAGCCCTTGCGCTTTTGCAAGATGACTCAAAATCGGAAAAGAAAGAAAGGCCGGGAACGCAGACGCAATTCCCGCAAGGAAAACCTTCTTGGAACCGAAGTAGTCATGTATCCTTGCAAAAAAGAACACCTGGAATACTCCATTGAGTATCCCGTACGCGGAAAGGATATTGCCGATGACTGAAGGTGGCATCCCGAGACCACCAAGGGCTATAGGAGTGGAAAGGAAGAGAGGATGTACCGCGCGGAACGCGATGTCTACGAGTGAAAGCACAGCATAATTCCCGGCAGCAACAATAACCCGTGGAGTCAAAAGAGCAAGCAGAGGTATTGGCTTCTCGTCATCGATCTCTTCGGCGGAGTCTGCAGTGGGATCCTCGGATTCACTGATGTTCTTGGGCAAGTCCTTACTTTTCTGCGACTTGAAGAGATGGGATAAGGGCACGGGATGTTTGACGGTTTCTTCAAGGAAGAAGAAGGTGACGATCCACGCGATCACAGAGAACGTGGCAGGCACCGCGCAAGGCAGGAAGTAAGGATACTTTCTGAGAAATTCGTTCGTACCGAAGACATTGGGAAAACGTTCGGCGGGTCGTGAAAGCGAGCCTCCGATGATGGGTCCAAGCTGTGGTGTAAAGCCATGAGAAACTGCAACGATCGGTAACTGAAAGTCTAGTTATACTCACAGTCCCTCCGGTTGACCAAGCTATTGGTAAGTAGGCATAGGCCTGGCGATGTAACGGTCAGTACATGAATGGATCTGCTATAAGATTGCCACTCGCCTGTGCAATGTTCGTCGTGTCAGTTATCTCAGCAACCATGCTAGATCCCGGTAACATCAGAACGGCCATCACGAAAGCAATTAACATATGTACCTTTTCATTACGCCAATGTTGCCATCTGGAATTCATGATTAGCGAAAATCAGAAGAACGTCGAAAACACGTACTGAGCGCGCCGTTAAGACTCCGGCTTTTGATCCCCATCTATCAGTTTGTGGAGAAAATACGACATGAACGAACATACCTCAACACGAGACCCCAAAATGTCCTGGAGAGACCGAAGCAGTACATAGACATGGATAGTCCGAAGAGTCCGATGAGGAACACGGGTTTTCGGCCAACGAGATCTGACATCCGGCTCCAGTGTAGTACGGTCATAGCTTGGGTCAGGAAGAAAAGAGATTGCTGAACAACATTCCGAGCTCAGCACACCCCAGGATGCCACGATGTGAGAGGTATTCCTCACCATAAGCCCAACATAATATCCAACTTGACTTTCATTTCCATGCGTGATTCCAATGTCCCTGATGAGCTACGGAAGTGTCGTCAAGTGAATCTATGGAATGTTTGACGAAATTCTGCTCACCTGGGGAGTGAAAGGATAAATGACTTGGGAAGTCAGTGGCTCGGCAAGCTGAAGGAACAACAAAATGGAGAATTGTGCCCAGGGAATAGGGGTCCTCTTGACGGGCTGCGAGTGTAGCAGCGGAGTCTCCTCGTCAACCTGGGTGGACATGGTGGGTTAGAAACAAGAAAGTAACACCGAACCCTTCCCGTCGCAAGAAAATGATGGAATAAAAGGCAAGTATGGCGCTTCTTCATAGAAAAGGTAGATATGTTCTACGTATTACTAAGCCCTCAAAAGCGATAGATCTAATTCATTTCGGCATTGGATTGCGCTTCATTTCCGAGGAAGAGGGCTCTTTTGAGTGGGCTGGGGTGGGGGCTGGAAAGGGAGGAAGGAGTCATGGAATCGACAAATGATCGTGGTCGCGACTCAGAAGAACATTGGAATCCATGGGTAACGCGTGCCGAACCATTCCCGATTGGTGGTCAATATGTAAAGATGAAGACACCATTGCAGCAGGTGTCCAAGCCTGTGCACCTTTGAAAATAGGAAAGTTAGAAGGCTACAGGAACATTCTTCCGTACACCACGAGGTTGGCATGAATGATCATGAGTTTGGTGTGGCGATTGAGTGTAACTAATCGATATCGAAGACCTGGAATAGCAGGAATCGACTGGGAAGGTAACAACGCGTTTGAAACAGAGTCGTCCGTATCTTTTGAGCAGCCGTATGTAGACAATTCGTCCACGTCCAAAGTCTTTTCGTCTCTTGAGTGTCTGATGTTTTTCTGAAGGATGGAGTCAAGTGGGCTCAGGTGAGTTCGGACCGGGAACCGGTTGGACCGCATTTGGTTGGAGCCACCATCACAAACAACCTCACTGACAGACCTTGACCGTCAGACCTGACCGTTGGCATTGGATAAAGTGACACTCACTGGAAGGACGATGGCGCCAAAAGAACCAAATCGACACCAGCTATCCTCTAGGCTATCATATAACCAGAGTAAACCAGCTTTTCTTCAAAAACTGGAGAATCGCATCGCTGGTGTACCAGATGAAGACGACTTTGACGAGTTCGAAGATGATGGATCTGGGCGTCCACCGATTCCTCGACGTCCAGCTATCCCAGAGAGACCATATGATGATCCAGGCAGTTCGGATGAAGACGACGGAGATGAGAAGCCCCAGGTTGTGGTCTTGAAGGAAGGAAAGCATCTCACGGAACGCGAAGCCGGGAACATTCGACGGAAAGGTAGGAGGAGTGTTCTCAGTCCGCCATTTTAAAACCGCCTAATGTACTACTCCCAGAAAAGGGTCTTCCACCTCTTCCTGACCCAGCAGTCGCAGTCGCCTTGTTGAACACACAATCGGCACCTTCTGGCAAAGAAGTCGAGAACAGCACGAATAACCAAGCTAGCGGTCTCTCTTTCTCGTCATCAAAAGGTGGCTTTAAGTCTTCCACAGGGAAGCGCAAGGCAGTAGGCGATCTAGACGACCCCAAACACAAGAAAGCGGCGAATGGATCGACGAAGAAGAAAGCGAAGAAAACGAGCAAAAGTCTGCTCTCATTCGGTGACGATGCATGACATGTTGACTTCCCCAGCACCGATTATCAAATGTGCCCTCCAACTTCACTGCCATATTTGTCTCCGACTGATGGTTGATTTTCCTCAGGTTGCCCAAGGATCGGGTACCCTTCAAACATCGCGAATCTTGACCCGCCCGACGCTTGTATGCGCAATCTTTTCTACAGTTCCCGAAGTCAGCAGATGTCCAACACACAACCGTCTGGTTCTTGTACTTCTCGCGATGACTAACGACGACACATCTCGCGCAAACATACTCCTATCCGCCACTGAAGTTTGTCTGGGTGTAAGGCCACTCGCGACAATGCTGCTCCGCGGCGGCATGGGTGTACTTATATCCCTTACTCACCACACGTAACACGGTTGGTACGTCCACTGCCCGACTAAGCGTCCAAGGCTACAGGGTCCATTTTCCACGGCAACTCCCACCTCATACCACATATTCTATGCTAGCGTCGTCCAAGAACTGTTGTCTCTAGACAGACTCTTGGCCTCGATTGAATGAAATTGTGGGCGAAGGAGACGCCAGCTCATCCTCGGGTAAAACTTGGAGGAGTAGATACCTGAGTTGGTAGTTTCATGGAGGTTGAGCGCGAGTCAGGAGAGTATGGTGACGGAGATACTAACGGTGGAACGAGGATCGAAGTGTATCTAGAGAAAAAGCGTTGCAGAGCAATGTTGATCTGCTTGCGAAAGTTGAGAAGCTGCCCTTGAGAAGCGGCTGCGATCCTCTGCAATCAGTCACTATTCCGTCAGTTTCATTCTCCTTAGATTCGGTAGACAATTACATGGCAGATCCCATACGAATATGTTACGCGAGAGTCAGAAGGATCTTGTCTAACGAAACCTGAGAGGCTTACGTATGAAGTCGAGATATTGGCCAGGCTGGTAAGTGCCGTGAAGCTGGAGCGGCGAGACGATCATTGACGCGCTCTTGGGACAAAAAACTCTAGTTTTACGCGAAATACCACTACTACTTCATTGCCCTCGAACGTGACTTGTTAGCTCGACGAATAGAAAACGGGTAGAAGTGTAGCTCACCGTCTCGGAAAATGAGACTGAATATAGGCATGGTGGTGCACTTGTGTTTTTGAGGCGGCTATCTCGTTTGTTCTCGGTGAAGCACTCATTGGACTGTCACTGATCATGTTCTTATGTCGTTATCGACTCACTAAAATCATCACATCATCCATTGACACAGAAGCGCATTATCGACAGGACCACTACCAGGGAGAAAGTTGGCATATGTCGAGGTAAAGTGTCATCCTGATTCCTAACTCTAATAGATACAATACTTGACCATAAATATGATGCAGGGATGAAGAAAACTACAGATGAATAGTTACAATGATACTCGAAAGCGAATTAAGTTAGATCTTCAAATGTCAGATGTCATCTTGGTAGTGTAGAGTCCTGGCGAGACACAGAAGCAATGTGGGTCGAATCCTCGAGTCTGAAGCTTTGGCCCTGGGAGGTGCTGGCAATACGAAGATCTCCGCTCCAGAGTGTGTCCAGCTCGATGGGAGTTGGAGGTGAACGGTACTCCATGTTCGTACTGGTGTATGTCGATCGAGTAGTTGAGTAGATTCCAGCGTCCGCAGTTTCATGGAGATTAAGCATCAGGCGGGACATCATCGTGACAGATATACTATTGGTCGAGAAGGTCAAGATTGGCAAACGGGTTGGAATGAAACGGCACATACGCGCTAGCAAAGGTTGATAGCCCACCCCTCATGAACGGCTACCAACGGTCTAACATGAGCTGACAAGTCTAAGAAGACACTTTCCAATGCAACGTACACCGCAAAACTTCAGGAGACAAGTGAGTCAGCACGTTAACAAGAAAGAACGGTAAGAGTCTTACATAGAATGTCATTATATTCGCGAGATTCGCCAGCGCCATCACGCTATAGAATGGTAAGTTATCGACATTGCGGAGAAGACAATATTACTTACGCGAAATAAATTGCACCTGGAGGTGGGGGCATCAGGTGGGTCTAGGTATACAGAGCACATTCCAATTCATACTTACCATCTCTGAAGATAAGATACATGATAGAAACGCTGGCTCGGTTGAGTGCAAACTCATGTCGCCCTCTCCAGGTCTGGACCATTGTGAGAGTGAATAGGATTGAGTCGTATACAAAGAGCGCCTCCCATGCACCCGCGATACCTGTTATCACAGTTCGATCTGAGCACGGGAAACATGTCGACTATTGACTCACGTATGGCCCTGGATAATAATTCGTCAAATATCAGAAATGGCAGACTGAGTGGACACCAAACGTACGTATCCGAAGAGAGACCTAGGTGGCAGCCAGATCCCTGCTCCGCTGGAGCACTTTTTTGCCCAAACATTGCCCACTATAGCATATACCTATCCTTCAAACCCAGGGTCAAAGTGAGGGGAAATAGTACCATCTTACAATCGAGACGCCAGCCAAAATCGCACCACTCCCGGCCATGTATGCGAGAATTCGGATCGAGCAGCTGTACAACGCGTATATTCTCAAAGTGAGAAGGACTTGAGGGGTTTTCAGCAGACTATTCCTGCAACACAGACGTTTGACTTACCGCAGACGAGAATCTGGTTGAAGATGAGCATCAACTGCCGAAACAGACTGTAATGCTTGCAACTGGGAGAAGGATATTCATGTGAAGTCACGGGAGTGGGCGAAATTAGCGAACCTCTAGTAACATTTAGGAAGTCACTATATGCTCGATGAAAGATTGAACGCACTTGAACTGACAGTGTCGTGAAGGCTGTGATCGTGACCGCGATATTGCCAAAGAATGCAAAGTAGCGGTTGAAGAAGAACCAATAGGCACTCTGAGTTTTCGGACGTCGCCAAAGATATTCCACTTCATTTCCTATACCGAATGTCCATTAGAATGGACAGTTGCCATGCAACTTTGTCTCTTTACCGAACGTAAGCAAATGGTCATAAAACAGGAAGGCTACGACAGAACGTCAGTCGAAGTCAAAGTATGACGATGGAACGATACTCACAGACAGCGAAAATATGGAGATAATCGTGGATGAGGCTATCAACAAGACATCGACAATGTCAGGACCCTCAGAAAAAGTCACCATCCAAACACTCACATTTCCTGCGCAGCATCCACCGTCTCAGACTCAAACAGACCTGCCATTGCTGCCGGTGGAAGTAGCGGAAAAGGGGACTCAGATGCGACACGCAGACCACTCGCACGCCTTCAGCCTTGGCCGTTGATCTCCAAGACTCCATCATTATAGAACTCCAAGAACTCGATTACAACAAATCATTCCATCTTTGACAACCAAGGCTTCCTTCTCGAGAATTCCGAATGGGCTTCAATCGGGTGTATGTATTTGCAGTTCTTGGTCACCGAATCGATGTAATAACTAGAGCCCTGGCAGCCAATCACTGTGGGTAGTAGTAGGGTAAATCCATCAAGATGTCCTCCAATTATATTTACTGACCCCACTGCTGCCGCACCCATCTTAAATCTCAGTAAAAACGACTTGCAAATACACTCTACATGATGGCAATCTTTCCAATGTCTGGATGAGTCCAGTTCTTGAGCATAAGTATACGGGGCAGCTCTGGACTGGCGTGCATCTTCATAATCACTGCCGTCATGCGTCGTCGACGATAGGACGGCGGAGCGTGGATACGGTAGCCACAGAGTCCGAGGTCTAATTTTGAAATTCCGCCGCCAACTTTTTTCCCAACAACTTCACCACTTCATTTTGCCTTCCTCCATGTGAGTTGCAATGTTCATTTACCACTATACGTATACAGAAGGTTCCCTCCTTACTTCCTGTACAATTTATGGCTCCCCCAGCAATTTTTAGATATTCTAGGATTCCTGAATTGCAGAATCTTTATATCTAGTGATTCTAGTGACCTAAT
>JABCKG010007749.1:0-10343 GCA_018851835.1 Hypsizygus ulmarius | reverse complement strand
ACAGCAAGGCCGTCCTTCCATGGAACTCCTATCCAGGTTTTCATATTTTCTGATCTCGTGCTCTTCACAATACCCGCCTCGTCGTCAACACGTACTACCGAAGAACTTGAATCTGAGCGATGGACCCTGCTGAAACACATCGGCATTGTAAGGATACTTGGTGTTCAAGATCTGGAACCGCCAGATAAGAATACATACGGTCTATACATGATGATTATCCTTCTCTGCAGGCGTTTTCTGATAAGCTCCTTCCCTTATATAGATTCAAATACTATTGCGGTGGACGTTCTTCCTGTCGATATTAACAAATTGGACCATGTTACACCTGTGGACGATGACGGATCTGTGATTGTCCTAAACCTTGCCGTTCCCAGGCAGGACACGCCACCTCAGTCGCTCCCTCGTTCAGAACGTCCATTACCACCAGCTGATGATCATCTTGAGACAAGGCTATCGTGGATCTCCGCTTTTCAGAGGTGCTTTCGGTTTACCTTGTGCTCGATCTCTGGCCCATCTTCAGGACGGAATCAAGACCCGCAGCAGCTTGATCTGAAAAAAGACACTCACAAGACTATATTTTCTTTGCTCGCTTCAGGACTTCCCCTTCCCAAAAGCCCTTCAGGACAAGTTGCGGCGCTTCACGAAGGTGAAAGGATCGATGCGACGAATCTAGAGAGGGAAGAGCGTGGCTGGTGGACTCTTCGCTTTCAACAGGTTTCCCGGGAACTGCAACGTCAAGACATCGCCCTGTCTTTAAATTAATGCTAGCCACGAATCTCTCATTTCGTTATGTAGATATGCTGGACATACATCGCTGTTCCGTGATACTTCTCTCGTGATTTCGAGCGGTACACACGTCTCGGACTGTTTGCTGGGTCCCCAAGGTCATCGACTTGTTCTGTGATCCCCAGGCTTTCTTACTACAAGCACCAATGAAAAGCCAGGCGCGTCGATGAGAACTTGGGAGCACGTGCCTCAACAAGGCGTTGCCAAATAAGGGCAAACAACGCTTTAGTTATTTCCGTTTTGGGAATTTTATTTTATCGTCGTGATCGAAAACTTTAGGACATCACAGCATCCTCCTCAAGGTTAAACCACTACTTTCATAGTGGAAAAAGAAGCTGATGAGAGTGGGATTCGAACCCACGCCTCCGGGAGAGACCAGATATAAGAGCAGCAAATGGTGATGCAGTCGATGTCCTCCTCATTCTTCACACAATACTTCCTGACGAAAATACTCAATAAGCACAAATGATACAAGTGATTGATTTTGGATATAGATGGCTGGCTAGATGTAATGATAGTTGAATATTTTAAATCAGCTGTAGCACGCATAGTGCGTTGTAATAACATGGAAAGTCATGCTATTGCCTTGAGGCCAAAGCTGCCAGAAGTATGTCATTGTCGATCTTCGCAGCTAACCAAGAGTTCAGAATGCACCCCCACACTAGAAAGAAGCAAAACGCACCTTTCAGAATAAGCCGCAAGAAGGTACTCGCAAGCACAGGCTCCTCTGCCTCCAAACGTGCCAGATTTCCCATGCTCAACTTCCACAGCGTGGCATCGCGTTCCACCACAACAGTGGCATTCCGGGGCAAAGCAGACAGCGCCGATAATTCACCAGCAATAGTCCCAGGAACCATTGACTCTTCGAAGCGTGGCGTGTGATCAGCAAACTTGTAGGTTGCCCTTAGGACACCAGACTCGATGATGTACAATCCATCAGGTGGGTCATCTCTTTCCCAGAGCACATATCCTTCAGGCACGGCCAGCCTCTCGAGATAGTTCTTTAAGGGCCGGAAGAGCTCACTGTCAATGTCGCCATAAGAAGAGAATGCCTTGACCAATGTGTTCAGTGGTTCACTTGAATAATCTGCCTCTGGTTGTCGCTCTGTAAAATGGCGTTCAACTATTGATCTCATAGTCATGTGTTATAAAGACCTACCATGTGCGATTGTTCGATTCCCCACGTCGCGCATGTAGGTTCCTCGCGGAGATGATACAAATGAACTCATCAGTTGGTCATCAACATTAAAATCCTGACGTCCCGGTAATGCTACCATGCGAAGTTCAATTGAAAGCTTTCCCGAAAAATACGATATATGAATACGTACCAAAAGTCGTTGCTGATGCTTCATGCTTTTGCGCCATGAACCAAGCACGCAAGTATACATTCTCCGTCCCTGGCGAACCGAGTCATTAGTATTATTGTAACGAAGTAGCGCAAATTGAAACGACGTACATTCCATCGCATCATTAAAGGTGGAGAAAAGCTCAACATGATCTGAGTCAAGAACCTCCACGCTTTGCAGTGCCTGCGCCACAGCCGAATCCGTCGTAAATCCACAAAATACAAGGGTCACGCCCTTGGCGGAGAGGAACCGTTGGATGCGTACAAAAGCCTCTGCAGACGACATGTCCACACCAGCAACCAGCGCGAAATCCAACACGAGGAACCGAACAGGGTTGCTTTGCCATGACGGCCCTTCTATGATGTTCCGTATCGCGTCCTCCACGTAGGATATTGTTCCGAAGAAGAGATATCCTAGACGGAAGAGTAAGTAAGGCATATTTGTAACGATACATATGACGAACCCTGAAGCCTTAGGATGGTGGTTTGTTTCGACACCTCGCGCAGATAAGCGCGTTGTAGACTTGGTCTGCGAACAGTAGACATGGCGGTTTCACCAGTATGGAGAGACCTTATGCTCTTCCTCTGGGAGTTTTGAACCACGAAGAAGAAGCCTGGGATTAAGCGTTAGTTCTGTAGCGACCATAGGAATACAGTTTGAGAGTACTCACAACTCGCAACGATTCCAAATATTACTCCAGCAACGAAGTCCCAGACAGTCATGCATACCATGATACTGATGATAGTAATGTACTCCGTCCTTTACAAGTACAACATGATGAGAATGCCTTCTCGGAAGGTGTCGCGATACGTACCTGCTGGTCCGGTGTCTCGTATCCCAAACGGCTTCCTTCACGAGATCAATGCCCAGTACGAAGATCAACGCTCCGACAACCATAACCGCTAAAAGCGTGAAAGCCGCATTCAATGCCAAGTCGTCAATAAACAGGATATTCCAGGACATACGAATGAGTTCCTTGTTTGTGTCGATATCCTCGTTTAAAGATACAGCTAGAAGTCAAGTCCGTTGAAAAGCAAAGTCCTGTGTCTAGCTGCGAGGAACACTCACAAAGCGCCGGAACGTTCAACGGTGGATGAAGGATATTGAAAAACAACCTGAGCGTTTGATGTTATTTGAGTGCACCGCTATTCAGAAGAATAAGATCGGCCTACTTACAGAGCGAACTGAGTCGGAAGAGTGTAAAATAGAGGCATAAATCTGATTTTGGTGAAATCTAGTATCCAATCGGACCAGCTCAATAGTCTGAAAGCAGCAAGAGAAATTAAAGGGAATGGTACACACCGAAGTACGAGTAGAACTTATACCACGATTCCGATTCCAAGCTTCCCATATCGAATATCCAGCCTTCTCTCCTAAGATCTTCCAGATTGAGCTGGGCTGCTGCCACAACGATGTAGAATATTACTGGAATGACGAGGAAATCTAAAAGAGCGGAACGAATCATTGAGTCAGCAATCACCGTCGAGTGGGGATGTGCTTGGGTGTTAGATGTACAGATAGAGGGAGCGAGTAAAGAGGCATTTAGACTCACATATGGGAAAGATCAACTGATGATGGTACTTTTGCGTAATCATCCTTAGCAGCACTGCCAGCGCCAGCGGTATGACCCATAGCGTCAGCTTATGCGCGTTGAGAAACATCATCTCGAACGACTTCCAATCGAGCGACAGGCTGTCCTCGCTGACTCTCATACTCACGGCAAATCTGTATGACGACTACATTTAGCTTCTCAACGCGTCTCCGTCAAAAGAAACATGTAAACACACCCTGTCACAATGAGGAACACACCCACTCCACCTATGCATCTATGAACATAATCGCGAACAAATCCTGAGCACCGTGGTCGTAGAAGTGAGGAAAACGGGAACGTACCCTACCAAAATATGTCTCGGGAAAAACCCGATCAACACCCCTAGTTTCAACGCACCGAGGAGAAAGAAGGTGAAGCCTAAACAATTATAAAAGCATACACCTCAGCAGTTCATAACCAGAGGGAAAGCAAAGACCCGGGGCACATACCAGTCAATAGAGAGCTGATTGCGTACGCCGCCAGTGTAGTAGCAATGATCTCTCCAGGCTTGTCTTCTCCAATTTGGGAAGCTATGTCCGTCGCTAGGATATGGAAGAATGGCTATAAGAAATGAAGGCAAGCTTTCAAACAATGTATGGCAATGGTGTGGAGGCAAATACATACAACGACTTCAATCATCATGCTACCATTCCCACCTGCAAACCCGCTACCGCCAAACGTGTACACGAGTTGCGCTATGACCGCGCTAGGTGTATTTAGAAGTAAGTCGTTTTGCGCTTGCTTGAGTTAGACCACAGGGAAGCTTACGTGAGGAAAAACATGGACACGCCCATTGGGCCTAGGTTTTTAAAGACGCCGGTTGCAGGGAATATAATCATTCCATCTGTGTCGCGAAAAAAGAGGGGAAATTACTGTCAGTCATGATTCGATGAACAATACTCGGGGAAGGGCTGCGCGGGGGAGGATCAAGAACAAAAGTATACATACAGGAAACACCATCGAGGATATTTAGCAAGCACCCCAATAACACAGCCGGCATGCTTTTCATTGCTACATGTAGAACATTTGGTAATTCCTGGAGTGCTCTCGTCGCAAGGTCTCCACTCCTGATGAGGGACAAGATACTTTTTTCCGCGCTAGGCGGTGGGGGCTTCACTACGGACGGATGCTGACGGGGGTGTTCTGGCAGGGGAGTTGTTGAGAACGAGATTGACGGACGCCGCAGAAGCGGTGTTATTTCTGTGATTGGCGGAAATGACGAGGACGGCGGGGGTGGGGAAACATGCGGCGTCACTAATTCATCTGGCATTGGGCTGACGCTCCTGACAGAGGCCGTCGGAGGGGCAGCTCGTGACCTGCCGGACCAATGTACGCGTGGTGCGGTGGTGACAGATGAATAGAGGGGGCGTTGCTGGAACTGGTCGGGACTGGTAGAGCGCGCTCTAGTGGGTGTGTGAGAGCCCTCTGAGCCGGATCTAGAGCCATGCCCATTCTCGTACTCTTGACGGAGGAGGGAAAGGCCTGAGGGCCTTTGGGGCAAGTGAGGTGTTGATGCACCACTTTTGGGAGGGGACGAGGGAGGGGTAGGGGGAGGTTTGGTGCCTATGGACGAAGGTAATGAAGGTGGGGAGGCCGTTGGAAAAGACGAAGTGAGTGATGATCGAATATTGGATGCGAGAGTCAGTTGCGAGTTTGCAAGCTCTTCGTTAATCGACCGCAACGAAGAGGATACTGTCGAAGGAGCATCTGCACCAGGGAAAAAAAACTCTTGGCTTTCGTCCACCTCTTGGACAGTCGACGCAAGCGGAGTGGGGGAAAACGCCATGCTTGAGAGCTGCATAGTATTCGTCCGTATGGAGTCCTGCGAATGAGGTTTGGCATTCAAGTGAATTGGGACAGCTTCGCTATAGGATCCGAGAACGTTAGATAGGTTGTAAGACCTTGGTTGAAGAAGTCTGTCGGTGTCATTATGGTGGTCAGGGTCAGGGGAAGAAGGATTAAAAGTTATTGATAGGCATTCGATGTGTTGAACAAGAAAGAAGATGAAAAAAGGTGTCAGATGACGCGAAATGAGCCAATTATGTTGGGCAATGACTGCGAAGAATACTCACCCAGCTCTCGTTAAAAGTGGTGGCGAACCCTGAGTGTCTGGTGCGGTACTTGCGTGATTTACCCTCGGTCGCTCGTCTACGTTCCCCGTACTTGACCTACGATGCCCAGGGTAAATTGTATGCTCAGACGCCGCTGTAACTTCGTTTAGTCCGCGAATATCGACATTGGTACCAGGATGCTGCAATGCCTCGGCCTGCGAGCTACCCTGCTTAAGCATGGAGAGAATTCCGTAGAAGGGAAAGTGAAGGTTGGTAGTGGGAGCGGGTTGATCTTGCGCCATACTCTCATTTTCAGAATGATATTGTTCGAGGAACCGATAAGCCCTCGCTTGATACTTGTTTCGTAGATTGGCAGCATTAGGCAACCCCTGATATCATGAAAATTGTTCCCGTCCCACGTGATCGCTTATTGCCCTTATCCTCGACCTCTCTCTCCACCATGTCCAATACGATCGCCTTGCAAGTCTCTTCCTCCTCCGCTTTTCATTCTACTGACAGTTTTGCAGGTATCCTCTCTCGAATTTTACGTTCAGGTTCGTCCATTTTACGAGGTGATCCCACGCACGGATGAACTCACTGCCGCCACGGTTTCAGTACTAAAGAAGCTCAGCCCGAAGAGGACCCGTCTGTGTCTGCTCGTCTACAGCGTCTCCAGAACAACTATGAGGACTTTGGGATGCGCAGGACGGTGGAAGGCATCTTGGTCGTCCATGACCATGGACATCCACACATCCTGATGCTTCAGATAGCCAATGCTTTCTTCAAACTGTGAGTTCCACATCCAGTTTTCTCCCTTTCCATTCTATAGCCATCACGAGAGCATTGCGACATTTTTGGCGCAGTCTGGGCTTGTCTGTGACCAAGGTTCAATGACATATCCATGACGTTCCTCTTCGGGGTCTCGACGTCAGTTCCTCACCACTTCGGATTCTTTACATGCATGATGCTCGTACAGCTCCTGATCTTCTCTTTCCTTTTCACTTTTCTCGATCCCTCTCGATCCTTCAACGACCCTAACATCATCCATCTTCCCACCAACGTGGTCCACAACCTCTCACGCACGCTGTCGTGGAACTAATGTCTCAAAATTAAACTGAAACTCAACGTCAACAACACACAACTTGACAGGCCTGGAGACTATCTCAAGCCAGGTGAAGATGAGCTCGACGGCCTTAAGCGCCGACTGGACGAACGTCTCGCACCTCCAAAAGACCAGCAATTCAGCACTGCACATGGTGCGGACAATGAGTGGGAGATCGGCGATTGCCTGGCACAGTGGTGGCGGCCCAACTTCGAGACCTTCATGGTGCGTCCACCCACCTTACCCTTCCGACTAAGTTACTTGAGACGAACGTTGACAAACTTACAAAAAACGTTCGCCTCTCCGCCTCCTAAAGTATCCATTTATCCCGGCACACATCACGAACGCCACACTCCACACTTCCTTTCACCTCAAACTTCGTCTAACCTTGTCTCGCAAAACCTTCAGAAGTCCTCGCAGTTCCTAAAAATATGAAACTACTCGCCATCCCGCTTTTTGAGCTCTACGACAATGCAGCGCGGTACGGCCCGCAGCTGTCTGCCATTCCACACCTGCTCTCAAGGTGCGCGTTACTTTCTCTTCACCCTATTTGTACTTCGACAGCTAGCTAAACTTGCTCTTAGGTATAATTTTATTTATCAGTAGACAGAGCAAGCATTTTCGTTGTGTGGCATCGTTTGCTAGTCACTGGCAGTAACTGAGCGCTGCCTTTCCATTGGTGTGCCCCTTGTACCCTCTGTTATCCGTGTTGTTCCGTGTTCAAGTTGTCGAGTGATGTATGTGTCTTATGTTAGTATATCGGTTACAATGCTTTGGTATCACTGTGTAGGAATCCCATCGGTCTCTGACCAGCTTTCACCCTGAATATTTAAAGGCATTCGAACCTGGTAGAAAGTGTCCGATGTGGTCACTCATCTGCTGGTTATCCTCCACCAATCACCATCAACTGAGGTGAATCCTATAAGCTCCTCGTATTAGTGGACTGGGTGACACTACCTCCTACCTCGCCAACAGTACAACTCTCCCTTGTTCCAAGAAATCACCTCTTCCGAATGCGAAACTTTCCAGACAAAATTCACAACCCTCGAGAAATGATCTCAGAATGATAAAGACTGCCTTTGAGGACAAGAAGGTGATAGGCTATCCGCTTTGGGAAGATGGTTGGGATGTCTTTTGTAGATAGGTGAAGACGACCACCGCACACGCGAAAGGGCAGATGTTTAAATAATTGACATTCGGGTTTTACAATTGCGCATCCTACAACAAAATGTTACCCACTCTCTTACAGAAACACACAAGTGAAACGTATCACGAGGACGGGCGCAGCATTCCGACAAAATCATAAGCCTCACGAGGTCCCATCAGACTCAAATCCTTCTCTTTCCCCAACCTCTCAAAAATATCCACCAGCACATCGACAGCAGCGGCAGGCGCGGGAGGTCGACCTTCCTCCGCCACCACAGATAAAAATGACTTAAGATCAAACACTTTGTGCTCCGGCTCCGGCACTTCCACCTCAGGCTTCGTGTCCCCCTTCTCAGTCTTGGAGTAGGTCACTTCCGGATTGACTTTGACAAACCCATACAGCTTCTGCCCGGGTCTGTAATCATAGTCCGGCCACTGAAGCACAAACAGCCATCCTTCGTCCTTAAAAGCGCGTAGGGAAGTTTGAGGGACACGCGAAACGCTGCGGTCAGACCAGTGCTGCCCTTCGGTTCTCAGTCCCGATGAAAACACCGCCTGTGAGGCTAGCGTCGCTTCAATAATCCTAGTTGCGGCAAACGGGTCTTCACTTAGGAATCCAGCTAGGTAGTCCGTCAAGGCTTGGACCACCAGTGCAGGAGTGAAGAACGCGATAGAGGCGACCGCTGCATTCCACGTGTATGGTATACGACTAACAAATGAGAATGCATTGGGATAAGCTGCTCCCTTCCAGGTGAGTAGCAACGGGTGGATGAGGGCATCCAGGTGGAAGAACAGTTTCTCATCGGTAGAAAGTAACGACGCCAAGTCCTCATTTGACACGGATGTGTCCAGAACAACGAGTCGTTTTAACTTGGGGGTGGCAGTGAGAACCGCGCGGATTGTGTCCACGGTAACGAATGGATTATGGGATAACTTGCCAACTTCCACAACCTCGAAGTCCGCCAAAACGGAGATAATTTGTTCGGTGGTCAGGGAGAAATTCGAAAGATCGACGACATGGATGTCTGAAAGTTGTTTGAGAACTTTCAAGAGAAGATCCATCCCGGTCGCAGGGAATGGGTTACGAGCCCGCAAATCTGCGAGGATAGCCTCCCCTTTTCCTGGGAGCCATACTAGGTCCTCTATGTCAACAGTTTGACCTTGTTCAAGAGCATGATCAATGGCGGGCTTCAGCACCAGGTTGGCGAGGGAGGGGATAAGAGTGTCCACCACTTCATCAACCACAGCTGCACTTGCGTCACCTTTGCCTTCTTTGCCTTCTGACTGCTTAGAAGCTTTCAAAGCCTTCTGATACTCATCTGGCCATGCGTCAGCCAACATCTCGAGAGTGACCAAAGGCTCGTCATGAAGGGATGCAATTGTCTCCAGAACACTCTCCTCAGTCAAGCGGATTTTCTTGTCAGTCATCTCCTTATCATCGGGAATCGGGTAATAGAGGCGTGCGTAGTCTGTCGCAGAAAGGGGAACGTCCTCAACCGCTTCCTCTGTTTCTATCCCACGGACAAAGCAATACGATGGGTGTTCCGGATCCGTGACATCGATTACAGTGATTCCATCATTATTGTCTTAACAGAATAAAAAAGAGAACTATGTGTTGGTTCACAAGTCGACTATGGAGCACTCACCTCCTTCCGAACTTCCCATTTTAGCGGGCAAGAGCACATTGTCCAAATCAAATCCACTGGTGTAAGGATGATATTTGTCCTCAAAATCTAGGTTCCAAGAGGTGCCGAGTAGAAAAGCTATGTAGGGACAGGGAACAGCGGGAATCGTAGGCTCCTCAGGTTCATCGCCCCGTTGAGCATATTTGCCTTGAATGAGACGGACTTCCTCGCGGATGATCTCGGCGTTGTCTTTATGCTTGACCACGGAGAGGAAACGGCGAGTGGCTTTGAGAGGGAGACGTCCGTAGCACCATTGGTGATGGAACGCGGCGATGCAGCGGTAGCGTGCTTGAGTTTGGCCGTGAGGGACGACCTTGGCAATGACGAAGGCTTGATGTCGCTGGCCCATAGTTGTGGATGAGAGGAGGAATAAGGAATTTGAGATAGAAGACCTACACACCTTTTTGTAGCTTTCGATTGAACAATGGAACGTGATGGAACTTCCCCAGAAAGGTAAGTACTGGTAGAGTGTGGCACAAAAGGCTGTTGTTCTTCACATGATCTATTTATAATCTTGTATAGAAAATCATGGGTAGAACTTGGAAAGACAAAGGTCTGAGGATCCCTGAAGCCATCTAGCAAGGATACTCATGGATTGCTCTTGGAATTGGAAAGCCTTGACCGTAGAATATAGTA
>JABCKG010007748.1:8532-20449 GCA_018851835.1 Hypsizygus ulmarius | reverse complement strand
GCATTAAACTTTGCAGAAAAATTCTTCATCGCGATTGAAAGAAACTGACATATCCGAGACGGTGAAACGTCCAAATATTTCAAGGCTCCATCAAAGAGACAGGCTAGATCATTCTTGTTCAAGTATCGCTCTTTATACTTTGACTACAGTAGCGGTCACCAGCCACCTGCTCAGCCGTTACCTTCAGCCTTGCAAACTTTCCACGCTGTCAATCGATGCATTTGTGTTGATAGAGTATTGACGGCACTTCGCGGCGGAACATCCACCGAGTTCATATACAATGGTGGCGAGGTCCTTGGGTGGTATGAAGCATTGATGGCACATTTAAGACACTATTAGACAAGGCTGTCGATACCTACATGTGCCGTACAAGCAGTCGCAAAGACTCAGATGCTGAAGCCCTGGAACACTGTAAGTACTGGGATACTAATCTTGCCAAGTTTTTATTGGGATACCTACATGGAGGCGGGAGCAAGTAAAATCCGGCAATTCCAATGTGCAGTTGCGAGTTCTTCAGCAGACGGACAGCACAAAACGACCCAGATGCAGAGGAACAGGATCCAACAGGATTCTGGTGAATGCCGTACAGTAGTACTCATTCAAATTGTCTGCCGAGGTCTTTGTCTTTGCCCACGCGAGACGCACATGGCCTTCTAGGCCTCTTGGCTTTCGTCCTCCTTTACAGCCGCATAACATCTATCTATTCAAGTGGTGCAAGAATTGGGCCACCATATTTCACCTTCTGATTGTCGATTTCAATAGCCTTCCAATTTTGAACGGACGCCTTATTGCAACGTGGACCTGCGTCGATATTATGCGAACAATACTCCAAAGCCTCACTAGATTGACCCGTCAAACGACAATACCTCTACCCAAGACTTCACACCAACCACCTGCCGCCCAATCATTATACGAATTCGACCGCGAGTCAAGAACCTGGACTAGTACAAGGAACACGGTCCCCGGACCTGTCAAGGACAGCCCCAGCTTGAGAATACTAACATGGAACGTAGACTTCGCATCTCCATTCCCAATCCGACGTCTCCTCTCCCTCCTGGCCCATCTATTCTCTGAGTCGGCGTCATCTCTGCTCAGTAATATTGCCGCGCCACTGCCAATAATTCTCATACAAGAGCTCGATCACGCGTGTTTCTCTGCTCTCATAGGGAACAAAACCATACGCGAGATGTACGCTGTATCAGACATATCTACGGCTTCCTGGCCGAGGGGCGCGCGCTACGGCACAGTGACACTTCTCCCAAAAATACTTGCGCCACACGTCACAGCAGTGTTCAGAACACGGCTGCCGGAGACCGTTATGACCCGCGACGCACTTTACGTCGATATCCTCCTCTCGTCCTCTCCCACACCCCGAATCTTCCGTGTAGCCAACACGCACCTCGAGTCCCTCCCGGGGCATGGAACAAGAGTGCGCCCGCTCCAGCTGGCCTCAATAGCACAGTTCCTCACCTGCGACGGTGTGCATGCGGGTCTCGTTGCTGGGGACATGAATGACATTTGGCCTGGCGAGCAGGACTTGCCTGGGAAGATGGGGCTTCGGGATGCGTGGCTGGAAATTAGGGGAATGCAGGATGGGCATGCCAGTGCGAGTGCGATTGGAGACGGGAATGACAAAAAGGAGTCTGACATGGCGGGTGATCGACCCCCGGATAGCAGCGATTTTGGTGCAGAAGAAGGCCACACATGTCAATCGTGATCATCTAGAGGAAGTAGTAGACACTAGCATTCAAATGCTGCCGCCGTAAAATCATCTCAAATACTGAGCGACTCAAGGGAAACAGGCTAGAGTTGACTAATTTCTAAGACGATAGAAGGGATAAGGATTCTCAGTCTCAGACGCCCAAAAACCATGTCTTTACGTGCACAATATTCACGACTCCACCGACGTGTCTCCGTCCAAAGCCTATGATTTAGGAAACAAAATTGTACATGCAGCAAGACGATTAGAGCACAACCGAGAGGTAAGAATGAATGAGACGGAGATAAAGAAAATGGAAAAGGAAAGCACGAGGAGAGAAAAGACGGAGAGACGGAACTGTATGGTGAGAAAAATATCAAAACAAAACAGCTAGGGAGATATCGAGGTGGTAGTCAAATACGACAAACATATGTGCACCAAGAGAAGACGATAAGAGAAGAGAAGAAACGGAGAAGGAGCGCAACGATAATCTAGCAGCAAAAACCAACAACCCCTTCCTCCCGATATAGACGCCAACAGACCAATTTTGTTATAAGAGAGCACACCCAAAAACGTTCGTTGTGTGTCTGAAAGTATCCACCGGCGGTATGGAAGCGGAGGCAGTAGAAGCACGAAGGCAGACATCAGCTCGAGAACCGGTAGAGTCCACCAAAGGAGAGTGTCTAGATCAAATCAACGGCTGCCGTCCGAAACCATCCAAACCATAAACATAAAAAGAAAAGCAGGGGAAATCCCCTGCTCACTGTTCACTTCATGGCGTCCTGCCCAAGCACATCGTCCGGGTTAAACCACTGTCCAAAGTCTCTCTCGAAATTGATATCCCCATCCGGACGGAACAACCCCCCTCCATCAAACTCGTCCAACGAGCTCGCAACGCTTTGGATGAAATCCGTCGAGAATATATTCCCCATATCAGCGCCCACCATGCCAGGCTGCCCCAAGGATGGCGGGTTCATCGGCGGCGGCCCACCCAGAATCGCCGATGGCGACGGCGCCATGTTCTGCCCACCAACGCCAACGCCGCCCGGTCCACCTCCAACCTGGCCCTGTTGGTTTCCAGGCGCAGGAGTTGGAGGGCCCGTGCCATTCGCATTGGGCGTTTGACTCGCACTATTGTTCACGTTGGGCGGCGGGTTCCTCGGGGACCCATGTGTTGTCGGCATATTAGGATTTGGGTTCAGGTTCTTCCCGGTATTGGGTCCTCCAGGTCCATTCAGGTCTTTCGGGGGGCCGTTCATGGCTGGCGAAGGCGGCGGCATCATAGTCTTTGGGCCCATGCGGTTGGGACCGATGTTGGGATTGAATCCTGGGCCGCCGCCTGGTCCTGGACCAAGCCCACTACCGATGTTGAAGGACGATGGGTCGGAAGAGGGTGGCGAACCTGCGTTGCCGCCCATCCCGCCTGGCAGTTGGGGTCCCTTGGAGAGCATCGACTGCTGCTGTTGCTGTTGGTGCTGTTGGTGCTGTTGATGTTGTCTGAAGTGTTGTTCTCGCGCTTGCATTTGTTGATTCTAATGGTCAACATTAATTAAAAAAAGCAAAGGTAGGATAATAGAGCATGAAAACGTACCTGCATGTGCTGCGTCATCGAATTTGGATGGCCCATCTGAGGATTCATACCTCCCATATGCGAATGCGGCATGCCCATCGGCTGCTGCCCTCCCCCACCCATGGGAATGCCAAGGTTCATGCCAGCACCCATCGGTGGCTGACCAGGATGTTGGCCAACTCCATTCATCCCTATCGGCTGACCTCGCATCATCATCATACTCTGTCCTGGTGGGCCGCCTAGCATTTGCTGTGGGCCACCTGGCTGTTGTGGATGCTGCTGCTGCTGCTGCTGAGGAAGCGAATAGGTCATAGGTGGGACAGCGGGCTGTTCCATGGGAGAGCGACGCAGGCGTTTGCGTCCTGGCGGTGAGGAGTCGTTCCGTGGTAGGTTGTCGTGCTGTTACAATTCGGACGATACGATGAGTGCCGAAGTCCAAAAAGAGTGGAGAAAGGAGGAGGAAACAAATGGTAGGTTCAGATTCGAAATGGGAAGTCACAAAATATTAAGCTAGTCCACTCACGTCCTCGCCAGGGGATGTACTATTTCGTTTCGCTCGTTGCTGTTGTTGTTGCTGTGGTGGTGGTTGCTGTTGAGTTCGTTGAATTTGATTCCGTTGTTGTTGATTCGGAGGTTGCATCATCTGGCTTGAGGGACCAGCTGCTGCGTTATCCGGATGTCCACCAGGCTGTTTCTGTGCCATTTTCGCTCGGTAGGCAGCGAGAATCCGTTGCTGCAAAGGAAACACACGTCAGTATACCGCGTACTATTCGGGCCAGAACAATCCTAAATATGAACATACCTTCTCTTGGTTCGTGAGAGTGGGCAAATCCTTCTCGATCCCCAACTCCTGCCTGATCTGCGTCAACTGCATATTCGGCACGTTCATGAGCTGATTGTTAATATCAGTCATTCCAACCATCATTCCGCCTCCGGGAGGTTGCCGTGGTGCTAGCGAAGGACTTGGATTCGGATGCATCATTCCACCTTGGCCCTGGCCCGGTGTAGCCGTCCGACTGGGTGGTCGTCCACCTTGCTGGTACGAAGGAGGGGGGTTGCCCTGCTGTCCAGGAGGGCCTTGCTGTGGGTTCATCGGATTCATGCCCTGATTCGGGGGAAGCATCCCACTGCGGTTCATGTGTGACAGATTTGGAGACGGCCCACCGAGCTGGCCCATGGGCGGCTGTGGGTGCTGGTGCTGCTGAGGATGGTGCGGGGGTTGCGGACCGGGAGGATTTTGTGGCGAATTGCCCATGTTTGGCGAATGGAAAGGGCCGCTGGGGCCGCGCTGCTGTTGTTGATGTTGTTGATGTTGTTGTTGGTGCTGCTGCTGCTGCGGGGGTATGCCACTACCAATCTGTGGACGTTGACCTAGTGGCTGGAAGTTTGGAGGTTGCGCTGAAGGTATCGTTCCGGGAGGAGGAGCGGGGTGGCCTGGAATTCCATTGGGTTGGGGGCCTCCACCAGGCATGGAGAAGGTGTTGGGTCCGCCAGGTTGCATAGATCCATGTTGTGGACCTATGCCGTTAGACATTGGACCGTTAGGCATGAAGCTCATACCCGGCCGGGAAGCGATGCCATTGGCCATCCGCCCTATGGGCTGTGGAGGTTGTGGGTGCATTGACGGCTGTGTGGGTTGTCCTGTGAGTTGCGGCTGAAGTCTCTGATTAGCCTGTCGTTGCATAAGCTGTTGTGCTTGGTGCTATATGAACAGTTAGGACACCATCTGAACCGAGATAACGGACAACTCGCACCTGGGTATACAAAAGTGCGTCGTCCGATCCATTTCCGCTAGCTTTCGCAGTAAACAGCACCCAAAAGACACTCCACCACCTAAGATATCCCCATCGTTGAGAATTGCGAACAGTTTGGAACCTAGATAAGAAACCTACTCGAACAGCAAACCCTGCCTTGCGTTGATCGGAGGAGTAGGGTCTGGGGCAATGTCTGCCTCGACCATCAGCTCACGAGCGGTCTTCCTAAAGCCCCGCTTGAAGCAGTAGTCATATATGTAAATGTTGAACCTAGATAGCAGGGTAAGAATGCAACAAGACTACGAAGACAAATGTGACGGACATTTTGTCGCCTTCCCATGACAGCGGAGGCGTCGAAGAATCGGACTGGGGGGGAGGCGGCTGGGAAGAACCCTGCTGAGGAACGGTGGCCATGAGAAGAGTGTCCAGAGAGGGCGAAGCGAGCCCGAGCAGGTCTATGAGGCGCGTGGGTGAGAGATTTTCGGTAAGAAATTAGGTTCCGGCGAGTGAAGTGTAATAGACAAGACAATGGAAAGAATACACGGGTAATTGATAGATAGTACTTGTACAATGGGAAACAGCGAAGAGACGATGCTAGACGACGGCGGCGACGACGACGAGGGGAGCTGGACGTCGGGGGATGCAAGTAAGACGACGACTGCTATACTGAATGCCATTTCAAATTCATCGCCGACCCAAACTTCGCCACTTGCCGACAATCATCATTCATCCCGCAACTCCGAGGCGAGCAATCCGGCCCATATGGGTCAATATAATTTACAATACTATGCAAATACTATGATACCGATACCCCACATCCTAATGGCGTCGTACAACCGCCAGCTGCAGGTCCCAGCCTCCTACAATGTACTTCATCTCCACCAGCCTCTTCATCTCTCTCCAGCCCCCACCGCTGTTCACTTCCTCCGCGTCCTTCAAGTCCGTGACTACATAGATAAAGTCTGCTGGGGAAAGAAGTGATCGAAGAAGTGAGCCAATTAAAAATGCAATAATCGCCACCACGAGGACAGTCGACATGGGATATAGACTCCTCGCCCCTCCCCCGTGCATGCTATTAGATATCGCTGTAGCTGCGCCGATGTCTCCCAGCCCACCAGGCAGCTTCTGTGGAGAGGTGGTCGCCGTCGGCTCAGGCTCGACAGCCGGGGTTGATAATGTATCTGTATTAGTTGTTGGAGTTGTATCAATATTAGATATCATATCAATCGTCGCAGTCGTGGCAGCCGCCGTGAAACGCGCAAATGGGTTGTTGTACGCATGCAGGAAACCGAGAAGACCACCAGAAGCCGCATGGGGGACACGAGGAGAGGATGGTGTGGGTGGAGGTGGCGCTTGCTGGTCAGTGGGCTGTTGCGATATGGCACGAGTACATCGTTAGTATCTCATATCGAAAGTCTAACGGAGAAAAACTTGCCGTGCTTGGCGTCTCTTCAGTGGGTGTAGAGATAACGCTGCCCTCCGTATCCTGCTTCGATGAATCAGGTGCCATGGAGCTCGTGATTGCAGGGACCAACAAATCGTCAGCGATGGCCACGGGGATTCTAAGTTCCTCAGGTAATAGCTCCGCTTCGCTCGGTATCCTATTTGAGAACGCATAACAGTGTCAGAAAAATCAGAGCAAAACAAAACAAAAAAATGCAAGAAAGAAAGAAAGAAAAGAAAAGAAACGATACAAAATGAAGTATACGTACCGTGACAACACGCCCATCTTCGAAAGCCTATCATCCAACAGCTCCTCCCTCCCCACACTCGTCAACGACTCCTTCTCCCCGACAACCAGCGCATCTTTCCCATCCACCCGTACTTTCACCCTCTTCCCCGACCCTCGCACACTCCCAGGCACACTGTCCTTCCTTGGTCTCACTTCCACCTCAACAATCGCACCACCGTCGCGCAGGTCCATCAACCACGGCGGAACGGGCGGCGCGCTATGCGTCTCACCAGTAAGAGGGTCCCGCACCGTCGATATATCGTATTGTGCCGTTGGGAGTGTTAATCGTAACAGGTGACGCGTGGGTTTACCGACCTCGCTGAGCCCTGACGAATGCAGAGGTGACGAAGGCATCGTATGGATCGTATACGCCAACGGAAGGACACTCTCTGAAGACCCATCAGATGTCGTCGTCGCCATTGAAGTACATGTTGACACGCTATTGTCCAATGCCCTCAGCCGGACACAATCCATCCTCCCAAGGACGTCTCCAATCTTGCAATCCTTCCGCATCTTCGACCTCAGGAGCACCTCGTACCCATCTACATAAAGCTTTGAATCGACCACGAGCTCCGCGACTACCAGGTCCGTCGACGGACGCACCTCGCCTTTCAGCGTGAACGCCGACGTCGATGCCCTTCCTCTCCCAATGGACGACGTGGATGCAGATAAAATGTTCCCAGGAGTGTTCGTAGAAGTTATCGCCCCCTGATTGAGTGCAGGTGCTATGGGGGTTGAAGGCGAGGGCATATCGGATGGGATGGGAGGTGAGGAGGAAAGCGCCGGTGAAGGCAGGCCAGGCGTTATCGTAGCATCGCTCTGCATTGACGAGTTACTCGCCGCATTATCCGGCTGTATCAGCTCCTTCGACGAAGACAAATTCGCAATGCCTCTTGACGGACTAACCCCCTGTGTCAACCTACTCAGCCGCGGCGTCATCAACTCCCCACTATCCGATACTCTCGACGGCGCAGGTGGAGCGGAGGACGATGACGGCTTCGGAACCACTACAAGAATCGTCGCAACATACTCCCTCCCCTCCTCATTGTACCTCGTACCCACCAACACCCTATTCTCATTCCTCCTCCTCAACCTCCATGCCATCCTCGCAAGCGACACATGCTCATCCACCTTTTTATCCGTCACCACCAGTCCCGGAGCGGGAAGCCTTGTCAATGGGTGAGGCGCAACCATCCCCTTCATGAATGCCTCGACCGCCAGCACTGCACGTGCCGGCAGCGTCGCATTGATCATCCCATTCACCGCAGCAGGAATCGCGCCCGCATAGTCCACGGCCACCAGCCGCGTGCATCTTGTCGATGGGATCGCGTAATTCTCCTTCGTGTACGGGTCGAGCGTCTCGAGGATCCACGCATCGACATAAACGCGCCCCACAGGAAGCGCATAAGAATTATACCGCCCCGCATCGAACTCCGCGACCGACTCCGGTGCAAAAGATGCGGATACACAGAACACCGCATTCCGCACGCTATTGCTCTGCTCCGCCACTTCATCTGCACTCGTATTCCTCCTCGACACAGCCGGCGGTGCAAACGTCCTCGCCATCACAGACGCAACGTAGAAGCCTCGATCGCGCCATGGGAACCCAGTCTTCGAAACGACGAATGACGTCTTTGCCTCCCCACCAAAAGACTCGAGGATACACGACGAATCGTACCTTTCATCCCACTTCCGTCTACACTCGGGCTCAGTGACGACCGCCGCAAGCTCCTCCGCCGACACACCCTGGATGACCTTGAACCCCTTATGCACCAGGATGACAGGGCATATCTCCGGTGCGAGCTTGCGGTGCACCGGCAACCCCTTGTCACCGACAAGCTCCCACCCCGTCGATGGAAACTGAGAATGCGTCTCCTGCGTCCACGCCAGGGCCTCCAAAGCATACTGCATCGGCAGCTTCGATGACGAAGGCACCACCGTGCTCCCAGATGCAGTGGTAGGCGACATTGCAGCAACAGCCTGCTGCGTCGTCATTGTCGCCTGGTCGACCGCATAATTGAAAAACCTCGTCAACGGGCTCGATATTCGGGGCGCCGAGGCCCACGCACTAATACCACTATTCCCAGCATCACTCCCATTAACCCCAGAAGTGCCATCAGCCCCACCTTCCGAATCTGCCGCATCCCACTCCGCCCTGCGTCGCCTAATAACGCCCATCACAGGCGGCTGGTCCAGCGGTATCCGCGGGGGCTTTACCCTCTTCTGCTTCGTAAGCGATTTGATCTCGTTTTCGGGCAACTCCTCGACATCCACCGTGATCTTGGTACCGTTCACCATTACAAGCCCCTTCTCTTTTCCCGGAGCGCGGCGTACAATCGCGAGGAGCCGGTCGTCGTCCACAAACATTGCATCGTGCGTCAGGGAGAGCCATAGCCCGCCGCCTTCTGCAGAGAGCCGGTGCCGCCGGAGACACGAGATACTCTGTGGTGGGGGATCCACGACTATGTCGAGAGAGTGCGCCCACGTGTCGATGTCGCACCGGATCTCGCATTCAATGACCGGGGGCGATGATATACCATCGACATCCTGCTGTGACTGCTCACCAGGTGATACCCCAGTACCTCGTCGACTGGCAGCAGCCTCGTACTCGATCCTAAAGCTCGACCGCTCGTGATCATACCGCAACTCGTTTGCCTTGGCACCTGCCAACCTCGTAATGACTGGCGGGCCTCCGCACTTTATCGCAAACTCGCCGATACCGGCGAGGGAGTTGATCATCTGCGTCGGGATAGAGGTCTTGTTAGTCCATCCCTTCGGATCGGACTGTTCCAAGAGCGTTAGAAGAGTGGTGGTAGGCGATAGGGCCTCGATGGCCCAGCCTTGGAGGTCAACCTGGGTGCGGATGACATTAGGCTCTACGGGAGGGATGTTCGGGAAGAGGTTTGGGTCCTCGGCGGAGAATGAGAACACGTGGATCGTAGTGGGGGATTTGTATACTGTCTTGAGCACGACGGAGTCACGGCCGCTGTAGAAGTAGAGAAAGGGTTAGTGGAGGTGGATTTGACCAGCGTGATGAAGTTGATGGAGGAATGGACGAAAGGGTATGCTTACTTGACAGGCCACGCGGGTCTTGTCTTATAGTGCCAAAGTTCGGTAAGCTCATTGACATCTTCGAGTAAAACAGCGTCCTCGTGTTGCTTGTCCCAATGCATCTTTGCCCCTGGTGACACAACGGCTCCATATAAATCCCAGAGGCCGACACCGACAAATGTCGCTTCTGCTCGATAAACCACAAGCGTCGGATCAATAGAGTCAAGTTGAGTGATAGACACTCCACGGGCTTCCGTAGCTATAGAAGAAACACAGAATATGAGAATAGGAACTACGGACTATGCGACGAAGACTTGAGGGAAACATATACACACTTCTTCTCCATTTAGCTTCTGGTTCTTGCAATAACGACGAGAAATAAATGTAGTTCCTCCGAACTCTTGATAACACAGACTTATCAGCAGCGGGAGTACGTTCCGCTGTTGGTTGGACGAGCAATTGCATTGACTGAGAAGTTGAGGCAGCACTGTTAGCCGTGCCCAATGAAGAAGTCGTGTGGAAACTGAGATCAACGGCACTTGACACGTCCTGGAGAATCTGTTCAGAAATGAAAGACGATGAGGGATCGCGGTCTTCGATGTCCTGAATCGGCTGAAGTAACCCATTGAGGCGAAGGCCACTCGAAGGCCCAGATACTTCAATCACCACTCGGACTTTCAGGACAGAGTGGTCGTCGACGAGCGGTGCATGTGAGAGGCGCAAAATGATTTGGTCCGGAGGAATAGAGGGTGACTGGGATGAGGATGGAGAGGAACTGCTCCGAATGGCATGAGCAGACCAAGGAAGCTGCTCCACTTCCTCAGAAGACGCTTTCGTCGTGACTCGAACATCCCATCCTTCTGAAGCAGGCAGAACACATTCAATAGAACGAGTCAGGCGGCGTTGCTCACGCAGAGCATGGACTTCATCCATGCCTTGCGCATGTTCAGGCTGAGTATGCTCCTCGTCCTCGGGGATAATGGCATAGTCGATAGTAAGTGCCTTCCGGTCAATTTGGAATCGGACACGTTCGATACAAACACCGAATCCGTATCCCGTGAGCTTCGGCACATGAGAACCGCGTTTAAGGACAGTTTTTAATAATCCCAAAGTCATGGTGGAGAGCTGCTGAGTTAATCCCGAGGAAGAACCGAAATTCCAGAGGGATTTGAGGTCGTGTTGCCAGAAACAGGTTATACGTATCTTGCCCGACAATGAGTTCTTCCTCTTGGGTTGTTCGCCCGGGGCAGTGGTAGCGGGTTGCGGTTGAATGTATTGGATGCACCATGCAAATACTATGAACAGACGTTATGTTGCGGGGAGAAATGGCTGAATGAGCATGCTTACGGGTTACGTGAGAGCGAACATATGGTGGCGAGGGTCGTAGGTATGCTGGCTCGTCTGGTGAACGAGGCAGGGAAGTAGTGATGTCAATGACTGTCGTGGGGTCACTGAATGAGCGGGATATTGTAACAGCATCTCGTGGGCTGCAAGACTTGTCAATACAATGGAAACATGATATAACTGTTAAATACATACTTCGCTGGCCATCCCAAAGTGAAATTCGTCTTCGCTATTCGTGTGGTGTGGTCAAACATTTCCAGCAGATGTGAGTCTTCAACCGCAGGGTCCCACTCCTGTCTCAGCTCCGGCGTCGTCAAAACGGCCTTCCATGGTTCCAATGATACAGAATCATCGCCTATTGGCACGTCCAACACTAGCCTGAATATGTCTCGGCTTGGTTTGCTGGAATTGCGATGAACGATGACATCAGCGAGCTCGGGGAGCGCAGATACTCGCGCTTTCCCCTTCTTACTGAGTGATCCATCGGCCGCATTTTGTATTCGTTTCCACTCTGATGAAGGCGAGGTAAGAAGTTGACGAAAATGGGTCTCTGCGTCATTCAGCGCGATTGACCACGACTGTCGCAGTCTGAGACAATTTAAACTTTTGAGCGACTCGTAGAGCAGATTCGAACGTACCGTGAGCCATCTGACATATTATAATAGGTAGAACTCAGAGTATGACACCGGAGAACAGGTGTGGTCGGGTATAAGCCACAACTTACAAGTCACGAAGGTGCATTCGTTTCAAATTCGTTTGGGGAATTT